>JAPMNP010695368.1:0-12877 GCA_029874935.1 Atherina boyeri | reverse complement strand
TATGAGGTACACCAGACCACACACATATCATGGAGGTCGTCTCATGATTTTGTTAGCATCAAGTCACCCGATGCATTTTTTGTATACAATCTCTTTCCTCAACTTTTATGAGACAGGGTTGTACTCCATACATTTTGAGGAGGCAGAAAACAGATGATTTTTTCTGCCATTTATTCAACATGAATTCTTTATTTTCACTATATTTGAAAGAGAATATATAAAACTAAGCTTTGTAGTTGTTCAGGCCATCAGAGAATCAGTTATCAATGTAGCTGTGTTCTTTCATTCTGCCTGCTCTGGCTGCACTAAAGTATGTGCATGTATATGTACTGTACATGACATGTTCTTTTATTGCTCTCGCCTGCTTTTATGTGGCACATTTTTTATAATAAGCATACAAGTGCATCCCTCCTGACCCAAAATCCCATATTGTCTATGCAGTAAGTTCAGCCATGAGAACATTGTGCGCTGCATTGGGGTTAGTCTGAACATCCTTCCACGCTTCATCTTGCTGGAGCTGATGACCGGAGGAGACATGAAAAGCTTTCTGAGACAAAACAGACCAAGAGTGGTACGTCCGTGCTACAACTACGTGTTGGGATGTCCATCTGCTGTTCTCTGTGTGTTTGTATGTCCCACCTAATTGAGCTGTGCTGTATCCAGGGTCAGACCTCTTCTCTCATAATGCGGGAGCTGTTGCAAATGGCCAGAGACATCGCCTGCGGCTGTCGCTACCTGGAGGAGAATCAGTTTATTCACAGGTTCATACTCACATCCAGTTGTTTGAAAGCAAAGCTCTGCAAAGCAAAAATGGAAATACGTAACCAGGACTGTGCTTGGGTTTCAGTAGGGAGCTGTTTTTAAATGCTTTGTTTAACACAGGCTGCAACAACATATTTCCACTAGTATTAGATATAAGATTTTTGTTTAATCTCAAACTTGATAAAATCACAAATTCACAAGTTTTGGTTCAAAGTACCAGGAGCTACAATGGAGATTGTTTCTTCAACTAGTCTCTAACTAATCATACTAAAGAATTTTTTTTTCTCTCATGTTTACAAAACAACAAATATTGAACTAAACAATTTACATAGCAAAAAGATTTGGAGGGTTTTAGAGTTTTGTGTCATCATAAAGCTACATTTTGTAACAAATGTATGTATTTCAGAGACATTGCTGCCAGAAATTGCCTTCTTACCTGCTCTGGACTGGAGAGAGTGGCTAAGATTGGAGACTTTGGCATGGCGCGGGACATTTACAGGTTTGTACACTGAATCTTCAGGAGCCACACTGCCCACATACTGAAGCTGACATGGCAACATACAATAAATATCACACATGGGAACAAGAACTGTGGTGATCTTGTTGATGTTATTGTTGGAATACTTTAACACCCATCTAATTTTCCTCCAAAGAGACAAATTAAAAAGTTCATGACTTTGTTATATTTACCTAATATTTCAATCTGAACATAAATGTTTATTCCAAAATCTTAGACTGCTACGTTTCTTTTCCAGAGCTAGCTACTACAGAAAAGGTGGCCGTGCCATGCTGCCAGTCAAATGGATGCCTCCAGAGGCCTTCATGGAGGGAGTCTTCACATGCAAAACTGATACCTGGTATGAAAACGCCATGTGCACTGTAATATTAAAGGTTGAATATGAAACATTTTTATTAAAAGCTTTATTTGTTTTTATAAAATAATGCCTCCACGAGGCATTAAGAGGGGTGCAGAATGAAAGTACAGCATTTCCTTTAAAAATATATATTTAAATTGAAATATAATAAAATATCAATTTTGACGGGTACGACAATGGGGTTATATTTACAGTTGTTTATCTACCAGCCAATAGCGCCCGCCATTGTGGGTTGCCAAATACGGTTTATATGTTCCAGTAGTATTTTCGGCACAGCTAGGCTGGCACTGGGAAAAATGGCGGAGTCACCAAAGCAAACAGCTGCTTCAGAGCCCGGAGATATTGTTATCCGTCTAAGAGGAATGACCGGAGAAGAGCAAAAACTAGAGTAAGGTGAAGCCTACACTACATGGAGCCACATAGAAAACTTCCACGGCATCAAAACACACAGAAATGGCGTCTTTTCTCCTGGATGGGTAAGATAACTTGCTTGCTAACCTGGCGAATGTTAGCTGTCAGTTAAACTCCTCTACAATACATATTCCATATCCAAACTTTAAAGTGACACACCACCATTTGTGCAAATATGCTCATTTTTCACTTCCCCTCTAGTTAAACAATTGAGTTTTACCTTTCCCCTGTTCGTCCAGCCGTTCTGAGTATGGCGACCACATTTGTGGATTAGACCATTAGCACCTTTGCTAATGGTCTAATCTGATTCAATGATTCATGCTAAACTAAAGCCACAAATGGGGTCACCAGACTGAGAATGCCTGAACGAACAGGGGAAAGGTAAAACTACATTTTTTTAACTCGAGGGGAGGTGGAAAATGAACATATTTGCCCAAATGGTGGTGTTTCACTTTAACAGTAGGACTCTTGACTAAGGTTTGTTTTCAGTTTGAAACTGGATGCAGTTATGTGTTGGTAAGAAACACCTTGCTGCTAGATAAATTATTTAGCGATTGACACAAAGTTGTGAGTCTTACTGCATATCATGTATTCATACTAATTGTTGGCACGTCACTTTCTTTATCCAAACATCCAAACAGTTTTCTGGACAACAAAACAACTGATACCAGATGCTGCAGGTCAGACCTGAAAACAGACTTGCAATGACAAGCATTTGCCTTAGAAGCAGTTTAAAATTACAACCCAAACTTCTTAAATGGCGAAAATAATTTCATTCTTAAACAAAGCTATACAAAGCAACTTATAGCTCCTGTGTTCTTCGAGTGAAAATCTTTTAAAGATAGAAAAGCTCTGTAGTCAAGACCAGCTGAACAAAGAACGCCCTACTCCTGCTAGCAATAGAGGTGCAGTGTCCAAAACGAGTCAAATCTTTCATTTTCCTGGACTGAAGGAAAGCTTGTGTTACAGTTGGAAAAAAAAGACAAATATAACAAATATTATTGCAGTTGAAATTGCAATATGAAGAATGCAACATAATGGGTTTAAACAGCTGTTCATGGTCAATCGTGTTGGTGGAAATATGTACAAAATCAGCTGCAGTCCGACCACAAAGACCGTTTAGAATCCACTGAAATTCTTGGGTTCTGCTAAAATTGTCTAACTATTTCCTGTAAGATGTGAAGCAATAATACTGCATGTAGCAAGCATTAGTTTTGTTTCAGAATAACTAGACTAACAGTGAATATTGTATTTATTTTCATTTACTACCTTGTTTTATGGAGGGATTTATCCAGTGGGTTTTGGGATTAGTTTACATTATAGACAGTTTTCTCTGGTATTCATGTAATAGCAAGAAAGGTTTGGCATGAAAAACAAGTCAAAGTCCCCATAGCTGATGATCTGTGTCTCCCCCTGCAGGTCATTTGGAGTACTGCTCTGGGAGATCCTCTCTCTAGGTTACATGCCATATCCTTGTAAAACCAACCAAGAGGTCCTGGAGTTTGTCACCAGCGGAGGCAGGATGGACCCCCCCAAGGGCTGCCCAGGGCCTGTGTGAGTACCAACAGGAGGTGCACAAAAGAGACGAGCTGCCTCGTCCAGCAGAAAAGGCCCGAGATGCTGTTTTGTTAGACTTGAGTTGCATTGTCAAACTAGTTTTGTTGGTGTAAATATTTTGAAAATCTTCCAAGACTATGATGACACCGAATGGGTGTGTTTTGCTCATATGGTATTAGAAAGTTTGTTTCTATCTTAAGATTGATAAACAACAGTGAGGATGATAACAAATGTTCAAGTGGTGACACATTTACGATGCAGTTTATCAGTTTGCATCTGTTACTTTTTAGCTATCGGCTCATGACCCAGTGTTGGCAGCACTGCCCTGATCACCGGCCCAACTTCTCAACTATCCTGGAAAGAATTAACTACTGCACTCAGGTATTCATCATCTGTAAATGATATGGCATGTGCAGAATCACTATTTAAACCAGATTCAAAGATGATTTTTACTTTATTTTCCTTCTTCCTACCTTCTTCTCTCGTACAGCTGCAATAATGCTTTCTGCATGTCTTATCTGTCTTTATCAGGACCCGGATGTGATAAATACACCTCTTCCTGTAGAATATGGTCCCAACACAGAGGATGATGGAGGCACAGTAATGCGTCCTCCTGTCCCCACCACCACCAGTGTCACTCCACTCCTGGTGTCACGTCCCATTTGCCAGGATTCCCCCGCGCAACTGGGTTTCACCCCCATGGGTTTTGGTCCCCCTACACTTCCCCTACAGCCCACCAAACCCCGTCTTCTCCTGCAGAGAACCCAACCTGTCCACCATGAAGTGACGTCTTGTCGAGAGGTGCTGGAGCCATCCTGGGCTGAAACCGTTCCTGCTCCCGGTTTGTCAGGCGGCAGCAACTGCATCCACTCCGAGCCTCCTCATCACCGACCCTGCTCCAGAAACAACTCCTCCTCAGGAAGCCAGAGGCTGAAGAACAAGACTAAGAACCTTTGGAACCCAACATACGGCTCCTGGGTCTTGGAAAACTTCAGGGGGAAGAAAACACTGGCTCACACTCAGTCCATGCCACTCGCTAGTTCCACCGCCAACTCACAGACCTGCAGCCCAGCTTCAGAGAGCAACGAAGCCATTTGTGACAGCATCAGCAGCAGCTACCTCAACCAAACTCCATCTCCCGCCTGCCAGAATCAGGCTGGCCTGAGCACACCCTCCCAAAAAACCCCAGCTAGCGGTGCCACAAAGGTTGGTATGGACCTTGCTAAGCTCCAGAGTTTCCCCTGTGGTAACGTCAATTATGCCTATGATGAGCAGAGCTATGAGGCAGAGAGCCTGCCATTGGTCATGCCCAAACCCCCAGCCATCACAAGCACGAGTGTCTCCCCAGGAACTACCCTGGGTCTGGCACTAGGCCTTCATACCTCCTCGTCTTGTATGCCCAAACTACTGCTGAAACGCCATGCCAGCTATGGACACGAGGACGTGAGGAGACATACCAAAGTCGAGAAACCCACTCGTGATCGAGACTCTGGCTTTTCTCTCTCTGAAGATCTCAGCGTTGCCCACATCTAAGAAACAGCCAAATCAAATTAGAATGTCAGCTGGGATCCCGTCCCAAACGAATTGAGACTTGTGCTCTAGGTGTCTGGAAAAAAAATATGCATGACCGGGAGAGCTTCGACATGGTCGGAAAGCCACTAGATCAAATTATTGCAGCTTATGGTATGCTGGAAAACACACTCTAACACTTATGTTCATACAAAAACATCTCTGTACTGTGACACAGAGAGCCGATGCTGTACTCAAAGTCCTGTCCTGAGCTTCTGATACACTGGTAGCTAAACACTGATGCTGAAATACTGAGCGAAAAGTTGCCCTGCGCCTTCGAATTGTCCACACAGTTGGTGATGGATGTCAAAAACTGCTGTTGATAGACTCATTTTTATTGTTTACCTACCTACATTATAGTCATTTCTTCTTCTTCTCTTTTTTTTCTTTTTTGCTCTATTTGCTTCAAAACAACCGTGGTAGAAATATGTTGAAGTCCGTAGAATTCAGTCTGAGCACGAAAGGCCGAAAGTATTGAGTCACGGGGAAAAGGATCTCCAAGATGTTTTGATTTTAATCTAACATGTGAGTTAGCTTTGGAAAGTAGTTACACACTCTTGCTGCTGTTGCGTGAAATCACAGTTATGGTTATAATCATTTGTAATTATAGACATAGTTAGGACGCTGTAGTTGGTACTTTTGCATTTACCCCGTACAATGTGAAATTTTCTGCTCCCAGGTGACTGCAGTAACACGTACTTTCTAGCATAAAACATGTCAGTCTTTCCACATCTTCAGAGTTGCTGTTTTTGTTGCTATTGGACAAGATTCAGACAGCTGGTTGTCCCCAAATTCACTATTTTAATATGCAGCTAACATGCATTAACACTCCCATTGTGATCAGGTTAACCCTGACCTAATCACATCTCTTACATGAAAACAGAGATGGGGGACTTGTTTCTCAGGATTCCAGTTTCATTTTGTGCTACATGCAAATGTTTGCACCAGACAAACTAGCTGTAGTTTCATGTTTAATGCACAGACACAACAGCGGTGTTGATCGTCATTTCTAAACCTCAGAGAGAAAGCAAGCATGAATTCTGCCAACAACGTTGAACTACTTCAGATGTGGATTTTTTTTGTGACACGAAACCTCTCGCTGAATTCTCTTAAGATAAATAGTGGAGCTTATGAAGAGAAAACCTCGCCAAAACGACATACTGTACTCCAATGTTTTTTTCTCTATAGCGCAGTGCCTCCTACTGTCACTCCTTGTGGAATGTGCCGAGCTGGAGCCAATCAGTGGCCTTTAATCAGAGATAACGGATTCATTCACTTATTAATGAAATATGTTGGATGAACTTTCTTCCTACATGTCTCAGTATTTACTTGGCCTACAGGCAGTTTTATGAATGTGTAAGAGAAGAGTTTAGGGATGACCTTGCAGCTGTGAAAATATTTGCTATTTTTGTACAGAATTATGTACACTGGACTAACCTGTTGCGTTTGTAGCTCTCCTTTTCTTTTTTTTTCTTTGGACATTTTTATTTGTTTCTATTCCTGTGTCTGTAGTTGATCACTGCCATTAGAAAGTGCTGCTCTGCATCTGCTGATGCAGTGCTGGTAGTACTTGTTTTTTCCCAGCAGGGAGAGGTATTCAGCTTTTGAGTACCAAGCAAGCTGCTGCAGGTTTTAATCATACGTGTAAAATGTGGATTTCCGTAGTATTTATGTTTTGACTTAAAATGTATTTAGTCCTTTCAGTATTTGTCAAAAATGTATCTTTATTTTTAACCTCAACATGTAAATGGTTTATTATATTTGAAATGAACAGTTACATTTACCTTTGAGCTATATAGGCTTACTGTATGTTTTATGATCAGGCCTGCTGATAGAAGTGTCTTAGTTTTCAACTCAACTTGAAAATAAAATCTTTAAGAAAATGTATCAAACCAAAATGCTCATACACCTTTCTAAAGATTATTGGTATATTTTTACAAACAAAAAAAGACAGTTGATCCTTGTCTAATAGCAGTGTATATTTCATTAGTTCTCGAGCTTTGATTTAACTCTCAATGAAACTTTCTTTTCTGTGTTTTTGTAAGATGGAAAAACAATGAAAATGCAAATCCATTAAAAGCAATATGCTGTTTTTCACACATTTACTCTTTCATTTAAATGTGCCCAAAATAAATCAACATCTATTCATCTAATCTGTGTGTTTGTTGTTCCCAGTAAAAGGCATGTAAAGGTGGTTCTTTACTTCATAACTATTTTACAAGTCAAAATAGCTCATCTCCAGAAAATTTTGGAAGTTAAATGAAAAATAAAAAACTTTCATCTTTTCTTTTTATTCATTTACAGTATTTGAACCTTCATTTACAGGATAAGATACAAGTATAAAGAAAAAAGTATTTTTTTAAAGGCTTCACTAACCAACTTCATTGTAATTAGAAAACAGAAATACAATTCAATTTTGATGACAGCATTTTTGACACACTCAAAAGAAATTGGAAGAGAGAAAAGGAAAGACTGAAAAGTTTATTTAAAAAATGGTGACAGGTGAGGGTGTCAAAATTGGGTATAAAAGCAGCATCTACCAACAGCTTGGTTAGGATAGGTTGTGGCTCAACACTTTATTCTAAAATCAGATATGATCAACTCTGAGAAGGAACACTGCAAAGTTCTATGAAAACAAGCTCATCTCAGATGGAAAGTTCTGTGCTCAGATGAGTCCGTCTGCTTTTGGGAAACACCAATGCCTTGTTCTGCATAAGAAAGATCAATGCTTATAGCTTAGGTAAGTTTCCATTGATATAGTCATATATCAGAACTTTGGAGAGATTTATGTTAACAACAAGGTGATGTCCTTTCCTTATTTAGATACAGAATGTGGATTCTCTGACTGGCCTCCCTGCAGTCCAAAAGAATTACCTATTGTGTGTATTGCTGTTATTAAATTCTATATTTGTTTAAAATTTCTGAATACAAAAAAATTGGTCAGTCAAAACAACAAAAACAACTTCTATTGTACGAGCATCTGTTAAATAAAGATCCAAACAAACCAAATACAAAATTCAGTTTTTTGTTTTTTTTTGTCAAACAAAGGTCTAAAAGAAATAGCCTTTGATCAGAAACTACTGATTGATTTACTGATTGGTAAAATATTTTGGATGACTTCTCTTAAGTCCCAGTATGATATACCTAGCCTGTAGGTAGTCTTATGAATGCCTGAGTAAAATGAATTAAATGCTGACTTGTTCTGTTCACTGGAGTAAAACTCTGCACATCATACTTTTTTGTGTGTTATGGTTTTTGCTAATAATAGATTAGATTATAATCTGTTGCTCTGCATTTACTGGTGCGGTGCTAGTAGTACATGTGTTTGCCCAGCTGGAGGAGGTATTCAGCTTTGAAATAAAACACAGGTTGCTATATGTGTTACTGATGTTTTAAGCAGGTGTTTCTACTGACTATTTATGTTTTGGCATTACTTCTAAGTTGTCCAATAATTATCACCCATATGACATAGACATGTTAGTTGTTTATTTTATTAAAAGTTAAAAAATAAAGAAACATGTTTAAGTTCAATAGGTTGATTGAATATTCTTTCACATTGGCTTAAAATTCTATATTTCATCTAAGCTGGGCATTTCTCAAATGAAAGTGCAAAGACATTCAAAACACTCCATAGTCTTTAACTCTTCCATTTAACCTTGCCCCTAGATAAATCAATATTTATTCATCTAACTGGTGTGTGTTTGCTCACCTACACACTTTTGTCCCTGTGACATTTAATGTAAAGGAGCGGACTCAGTCCTGAAAAATGTGTGCAAGATCAAAATAGTGTTTATGCAAACCAAAAGAAACTGAATGTTCTCATTTAGATTTCATGCACATGTTGATTCATTTAATGATTCACAACAGCAATCATATCTGAGCTGTTATAATGACCCACGGTGTAAAATGTGGTACGACGAACAGTGGAGCATTAAGTGTTGCAGTAGTAATTACAAGTTTGATAACAGGATTAAATCAATAAAAAGCAAGTAAGTTGCTATACAGTGAAATACGGTATTCCAAACAGTGGCACACATAATGTAGTCTTATCATAATGCAGTGTGCAGTGCTATCATGGGGAATGTGTTAACGTTGTACTGTAGTTACACAACTGTGAGTTCTGTCAGTCAGTTTCATCCCGAACAGAGTTTAATTTCTCATCATAGCTGATGGCTGCAGTAGATGGTGTTAGGTGCGACTTGAGTTGTACATTTATGCACATTGATTTTTTTTTGTTCAGTTCTGAACATTTTTTACACATTTAATTTGTTGTTTCTGAAACTAAAATGCAGAATCCCCTCACTTTCACTTCTGTTCGCTTTGTAGGAAGTTGAATTAGTGTCAGTGCATTTGCTCGATCGTTCAGTTACTCATGAGAAATTCTCTGCTTCTCCCTGTTCAGGATCTATAATGTCTTTTCTGTCAATGTCAGTGGATGTGCCTCGTGTAACTTTTGTTTGGCTACAGAAAACATTATTTGTTGTAGCATTTCGGTTCTAACAGATCCCCCGAAGCAAATCAAAGTATATAAAATTATGTGTAGCCCATTAAAGTAACTGGTCAAAAGTCACTGGTCAAATGTTTCTGTTGTGTGGCTGTTTTCTTTGGTAACCGAGCAACAGCTTTCTTCTTTGGGCTCTTCATTGCGTACAGACTCCAGCGTGTGGTAGAGGTTTTCCAACCCACACAGGTAACCATCCTCACGGTTGCCCTCCTGCCAGGGTATATCATGTTTTAATGTCTGGCCCTCTGGTAAGGCTGTGGTCTTGCCAAAGTCAATAAGCCAGATCTCTGCTTTGCCTGTGTGGTCGTGGATAAAGAGGAGGGAACTGCCAATGACCTAAGGAAAAAAAGAAGGGTTTACTATTTGCCTTTGCCATTATTGAAGGAAAAAAAACAACACAATGTCAAAGAGAAGGCCACAAAAACACCTTCAAAGCTCTTTAATATTGGTTTACTCACACATTTGTAAAATTGCAAATNCCCCCACACCCCCTCCCTCAAAAAGCAAGGCCCCTTCCTACAACTCCTTCCTCATTTAGTGAGTGCGGATGTATAACTATGCTAATAAGCTCCTCCTACAGTCCAGACTTCCTCAAAAGTGTCTGCAAATCCTACTACTCTCATAATCTAAAGAACAAACCCCAATATAATGATCCTGGCTGCCACCTCTCACTGAACACATTTCAGCCATACATAAGTACAACTGCACACACCTAATTCACTTTCTGCCCAGTACACAGTGTACAGCCATCTCCCCAAGAAAGCCTGCTTCCTCATTGGCTGTCTGAGCTGCAGAAACAGTGTTCCAGACTAACAGCATGTCAGAAGCACTGCTTGGCTTTTTCCTCAGCATCATGCATTGCAAATAAGAGTGGGATGGAAAGACAACAAACTAGAAAAAAGGAAAAACAAGACAACTTGCAGACATGGCCTCTCATATTCAGGATGTCTCCAGGATAATTAGCTGTAATAGTGTCAGTTTTCATAATATGTTTACTGTCAAACCAAATTGTTACACTTCCTGCATCCCCAGTGGAAGACACCACTCAATTTCATTCTGTCTGACCTGGCTGCCCTGGCATCAGTTGCTGCCTTTTTAAATGAGTCAGTTTTAGTGGAGCACTTTCTGGTGGTTCAGTCATACCAGAGCAGTGGAGTCCCAGCAGTGAACATGAGGCAGTAGGGGAATACCTGCTCTGTTGTCCTGAGAGAAAATGCATGAAAAGAAATAGATTTCTTGGACATGCCTGGGCATACTCGTCATGTCCCTCAGATAGAATTGGAACAGCGGTTTAATACTTTTTTCTTTTTTTTTTTTTTACTTTTCTTTTTTTTTTAAGTAGCTTTAGCTCATTGATTATTGTTTTGGATTGATGGTAGCGGTTTTGTTTGTATTCTGATATTTCTGTGTTTCCTTATTCCTGGGAGCCTTTTAAGACCTGGCAAGGGACAACCGATGAAAACTAGCCCTTTGGCTAAATCTGGCATATTTAAAAGTTTTTCTTTATTGTTTATATGTTCTGTCGCTATCAAATAAACCAATGAAATAAAAATAAGAAATAATTAGTTTATTGGCAAAAACCAGTTGTTTACAGATCATGGTTGTAAAAAATGTTCTTTCTGAAAAAAGTGAAGACTGTACTGTAACTGTGTCCTCTCTGGTATTTGTTGTACTGTAACACCCTCAGATAGGAGATAAAAATTGACAGAATCTGATTTGATGATTTCATGCTATCACACCCATAAACAGAACTAGTCTCTTCAGCTATTTTAACAAGCTGAAGAAAACACACCAACTGTCCTCCTCACTTAGCTTGTTCTCGCTTCTCATTTAACTTCTTAGAGCCTCACCCAGAAAACAATGAGGATTGGTTGATAGGTTCCTCCATAAGGTCTAAATCTTTCTGAGGCTACAGTAGGAGTAGCATTTTTTTAGATTCAAAGCAGAAATCCTCAGCCATTGTGTCGATGGCTGATTTTGCTAGTGATGTGCCTTGAAACAAATGAAAAACCCTATATGAACATGTAAACATGGTGGAAAAGCTTATTTCTAGCAATGAGGGACTAACCTTTGACCTCTCTGTTTTATGAAAATAACTACTAATCTGTGCTAATCTTAGATTTATATAACATTTAGCAAAAAATTAACGTGTTGTTTGGTGTTGACTTCTGCACGTAAGACAGCATGGGCTATCACACAAATAGGAAAAATAGTTCTCAGTCCCTCAAGTGGAGTTTCAGATAAATTTTCAAAAGCACAACTTTTTTTCAATAAATTGTGACTAATTTTCAGAGATCAGTCATTACCTCATGTCGCTGGAAGAAGTAGGATGTCTTCAGAGCTTGCCTGATCTCTGCCAGCCTGTTCAAATACGACATCTGTGTGTCAAGTAAAAACAGAAAAAAAGGTGTTGGATAAATCTAATCTAAATCCATAAGACACATTTGTAACATAGCATGTGGAGGCAGGGTGTTTGTTTGAAAACCAAAAATTGAAAGCGCCTTACAGAGTGTTTACTTTTTGCCTTGCATTTGGGATTGCTCTGCTTTTGCTGTTTAAAGACAGATCTGGATTAGACCCAATATTTGCTATTAAACTGGGCCTAACCTTTTTCAAATGAATTGGTAGAGAAAACAAAAGAATTGCATAAGCACTGTCTAAACATTGAACACGGATGTGAGGGCATACACAGCTCACGTGTTTTTGTTGATGAAGGCTCCAATATTGCCTTTTATGCTTTTGCACAGACAGTACTCTAAAACAAGTTTGTGTTTAACTTGTATAAATAAGGTAAACATATGTGTGTGCATGAGTTGACTGACTGCCACGTACTATGATATTGACATCCCCTCCTACGAAGTCCTTGAACACCTTGATGATATCCTGCTTCGATCTGGTTTTCTTGAAGTCAGTTCGACATGTACCATCATGTTTCTAAAGACACAAAAAATTAAATAAATATAAGAATGCCATTGTAAACAGGAATTTCCCCATATAATGACTATATATCTTATAATGCCATAACAAAATCAAATTTACGTTTTGTTTTGTTAATTCATTAGAAATTACAGACTATGTCACCATGTTGTCCTGTGGTATTAATTACTAATAACAGTTATGTTTATGCTTTTTCTCTGGGTTGCCAAAGGCTCTGATCCAAAGGTTCTGATGCAATTCATGAGCTTTTTCCCAGCCTGTC
>JAPMNP010695364.1:0-11681 GCA_029874935.1 Atherina boyeri | reverse complement strand
CTGTAAAGTCAAAATTGTTTGCAGGGTGGCAGGAGCTCGGTCAAAACGCGTCTACCCAGCAGCCATCACGGCATCCACTCCAGCATCCCATAATTTTTTTAATGAAATCTTAACGTTGTCCATGTGTAACAATTTAATTCTGTGCATTTTTAAGGCATGGCGCTAACAATATAGCTGTGTCAATGTAGGAGATACACTGATCTGAGTGAAAAGTAAAGTGAACGACATTCCAGCTTCTTGGAACATGGGTATAAATTTTTAACTACATAAATATTTGGTTTAGTGAGATGATTTTCAAACCTAGAAATGAGTGTGCAAAATAGTGGGAAATCTGTAAAATGCACTTTTAAGTGTGAAAAGGTTTTTCCCTCGAGGAGTTTGAAGATTAGTGAGCTGTATTATTGGCTCAACACTCAGACTCTCTACATTAACTCCACTAATCTCCCTGTATTGAGTTTGAGCAGTTTGAACCAGCGCCAGAGGCCATATGTGTTAATTTGACTAATGTAATGCATAACAACCATACACACACAGTAGCTTGAAGAAGTGTGCAACCAAGTAATGAAAGAATATTAGACATTCACAGGAAAAAAGTTAATGCAGAGACAAATAACAATTGAATGGGACTGGTCATGAAATATAAATCTCCTACCCTTTTTGTGTTTTTTTATTTCAATATAACCTCCCATGATTTTTTGCCAAGGAAAACCTTTCCGTTTAAATACAGTATTAGTTGAATATTATAGGGGCTGACAAAGTGTTGATATACACACTCACTCCCTGAATGTGTATCCACTGCAAAGCATTTAATCTTTTCCTTTTATCTCAATTTGATTTCAAGTTGACGTTTAATTATGGCATTTTTAGAATGTTTCTTGAGACATTATTTATAAAAAGGGAACATATCCTGTTGGAAGAATTTAAAAGACATATCTACATTACCCTGCTAATAACTGGCGGGCTGCTTGTTAAGTGTAAGCAGCTGTGACATTTTTTGAGGAGTTATGATAGACTTGAAAGTGACAGTTTCGCCCAGAAGCCTATAGTTGCGAAGTATTGTGAAGTAAGATGTTTTTACTGCAGGCACTGGCTTTATCTACCTCCACCTCCTGCTTTGCCATGATAAGTCATGATAACAACTGAATTACCAAGAGTAGACTAGAGTGTTTTATGCCAAATTGAATGGCTTATTTTTCTCCACGAAAGAAAATCTTGTTTCAGGGATCTGTGAGGATATATAAATTTACATAAAAGTAGGTAGCACACAGTAGTAGAAACTGCCACTTTAATTTTGAATTACAACTGCACACATTTAAAATAGATGCAGGCTTCTATTTGTGGAAATGAATTCCTGCTTCTGTTTTGTGCCCTTCATTCCTTCTCCATTTTTCTCCAGCTCTTTGCAGGGGAAAATTGGCTCATAAGCAGACTAGTTCCATTCTGCAGTCCTAGCTTCTATGCTCATTTCTCTTTTTCCTGTCACCCCACTCTCCCAGCAACAGAGAAAAGAGCGAGAGATGGTGAGGCAGCAAGAAAAAGGTCCTCATCGGAGACTTGACGATATGAGACGAGAGGAAGATAGAAGGATGGCAGAGAGGGAGCAGGTAACCAACCACGAGGGGCGCAGAGTTGCAATCAGCCAATCAGTGTGAAGTGTGGGTGTGTCTACCAGCAGCACAGTGCAAGTTGCTCTAGTGGTGAAATTCCATGAGTAGGTTGCCATAGCAGCAAGGGTCTAAATTAGTGTATTTACTCAGAGATGAGTTTTCTGTGGGTGAGCTTTCTACGTCTTGTGCTCTGTTTCCAGTCTGCCTCATCAGGGCGCCATCACCTTGTATCACTACATACTGTATATATTTTAGTCTGGCACCTCACAACAGTCACAGTTCGATAATTAACAATTGAATTATTGAACATCTGGTCAATCATAACTTCCATCACATGCTTATAGTACTTTCATGTTTCTTCTGCTTGGCCAATTACCTGAACAGACTTAGTATCTTCTGTCTTACTGCAAATGATTTGATCTTAGTTTGTTTTTTTTGTTTTGTTTTTTATCCCTACATGATTTATCTCACTAGAAATGTATTGCAAGGTATTATTTGTGTCCGTCTTCAACCTGTCACAATTCTTTGATTTGTCTTTTACCCTGCCCCTTACCCTTCTCCAGGAATTTATAAGACATAAGTTGGAAGAAGAACAGCGGCAATTAGAAATTCTTCAGCAGAAGCTGCTTCAGGAGCAAGCTCTGCTTATGGTAACCAGTCTTTATCAGTTGGTAATATTTTTTGTTTTGCTCACATGTCTTACACTTTCTTATAAAAACTTATCAATAAAGGATTAATTAAGCGGTGAAATAATTTTCTGTCAATTTTGGCTGGGTTTTGTTTTTATTTAAAAATAAAAAGCATAATGTCGTGATTTTTTGTTATGAGTTTAGATTGTTTTAGAATAAGTAAACTGAGATTAAAATTTTTAGAAGAATGTTGTAAAAGCTTGAATTGAATTTGTAATTGAAACAGTAGATATAAGATGTGCTTCATCTTGATTTAGATATGGTCTTAAACATCGAGCATACATTTGTGAGTGCAGCTCACATAGAATTGCAGAAAAAGCGATGCAGTGACCTAGATTTTCAGGGAGTTTTGCCAGTTTCCAGTGTATAAGTACATTTTTATTCCGTTTAAGTGTGCAGTCCTGGTATCTTTGTTTTAAGTTTACTCCTGTAGAATTAAGATGTGGCTCTCATTATTGATGTAGAGGCTTCAAACAACCCAAAACTGACGAGGAGATACCAAGATTATTCCTGTGTATATGGATGCCTTCACATGGACCAGTTTACAGGGTCAAACATAGGACGGTGCCCATGCTGCAGTTTTAGGGGATCAGTGCTTTGTACAAAGGCAGTTAGCAAAAATGGTTTGCGCTGTAAGCCTGAAGAAAAATGTTGGAACACTGCTCTAATATAGCCATTGTGCACAGTAGATGTTAGTCATCCTCCTGTTAGCTCACACCTGGAATACATCTGCAAGTAATGAACTATCATCCTATTTTGCTATTTTGATTAAGTCTGCCAATGCATGCCTAATAACTTCCTGCCACTGTTTCACAGTAAGTGTGTTTCATTATTTGTAGTTGATTACAGTGGTAGATTAAACCATAAATAATGTAATTGAAAAAGTTGTTTGAAAACTAACAGAAGTCTTAAATTAAGAGGAAGCGTTGGGCAGCTTTTAGATGCAGCTGCATGAAATGTCCTATCAGCTACAGTACACAGCTTGATCAATAAGAAAAGCTTATTAAATGTAAAATGCAAAATGTTTTCTTGTGGTTATATTGGGGAAATGTTACATTTCAAGCTACTGAGGTCTTGAAATGTGAATAGGAACATAAGGGACTGAGCTATGCTTGCAAATGTTGTGGTGTGCAAAAACAGCTTTGTGCAAGCATTTAGTCAGGTGCCCATTTGCTCTAATGTAAAACCCCCAAATTCCCATAAATTGAATACAGAGAACATCACCTACCCAGAGAAACATTAATTATTTTTTTGTATTCATCAATGGTAAATCAATGAATGAAATAAGTTAACTCCCCTCTAAGTAAGAGTGTGACATTATACAAGGTCAATTACTTGATCTTAACACACTTGTTTAAAATAAAGGGAACAGATTGAAGATGAATCTTTTTTGAAAATCACATTTAACCTGAAGCTTTGATATTGCAGCCTGTGAATACACTATCAAAGGGCTTAGAGATCCATGTCTACACCATACAATGAAAATCCAAATAAACCAGCTTACTGACTCACCTTAGTTTATCATCTCGTGCAAAAAGATTGAGCAACCAATTTTGATTTATATTTTCTTTGTAAACAGCTGTATACCTGTATTTAAATCAGAATATTTGGCTTTAACAGAGTCCAAAACATTTTTCCTCTTGTGATATAGGTGGTGAGCTGTTAAATGTACAAACAGATACCTAATTTTGAAGTTTTATGTGAAGCAATCTGTATTTTGATTGGGGTGCTTTTCTTTGGTCAGGAGTATAAGCGCAAGCAGCTTGAGGAGCAGCGTCAGTCAGAGCGGCTGCAGAGGCAGCTGCAGCAGGAGCATGCCTACCTGGTGTCTCTGCAACAACAGCAGCAAGAAAAGAAGCCCCAGCTTTACCATTATAACAAAAACCTGGAGCCTAACAACAAACCTACTTGGGCCCGTGAGGTAACAGTGTATCCTGCTTTTCAAGTAATCCTATAATCAACTGTGTGTAAACTACAGAGTAATTCCCTCTTTTGCTGTCCTTATTCCAGGTGGAGGAACGAAGTAAGCTCAACAGACAAGGTTCACCTAAAATCTGCACCACTGTCTCTGACACTGCCATTCAGTCACGTTCTGACTCTATCAGCCAATCAGGAGTGGTTCAGTCTGCACAGACTCCACCAATGCAGAGGCCAGTAGAACCCCAAGGGGGGCAGGGCAAGGTGGGTGTTTTTTCAAAGGTTTGAAGTTCAGTTCAGTAGAATAGGCAGCTGCTTTGCATTTCTGCCCCTAACTCTAGCTGCTTTACCCTTGGTGGTCTGTGCTACCTTATTTATGCATACTTTTCTTTTCTCTTTTTTCCTTTTCCATTCTGGTTCTACCTGCCAAAAAACACTTGTTACACAAACAAATTTATCCTTTCTCTTCCTCTTGGCCTGCTTCTTTGACAATCTTGCTCACTCTGCCTTCCACTTGGCAACTCTTTCCTCCTCGTGCACTGCTGCTGCTCCTCATGCCCTCTGCAGTTCCAGATGGCTCATTTGGTTCCACTGAAGCCCTATGCTGCCCCTGTCCCTCGCTCTCAGTCCCTCTGTGACCAGCCCACTAAGAACATGTCCGCCTTCCCCACCCAGGATCCCTCCCTCACCCCCACACCCCGCCCCATTCATTCCAGAGAGCTCGTACGTCAGAACTCAGACCCCACATCTGAAATCCCAGCACCACTGTCACATCAAATCAGAGAGGATCGTGGCCCATGGATCCGCCTGCCAGAAATAGAGCTTCCACCCAAGGTAACATCCAGTTGCTGGTTTTGGCCTTACGGTATAAAAAACAAATTATTACCTCCGTTTTCTGTAACATGACATTCCTATCAATACACTTGTACAAACAAAAACATTTTGGTTCTTTTTTCTAAGTTGTTGTTATTGAAGATAAAATAAAAGTCTAAATATAACTTGATGCTGTGTTTAGATTCCGCAGAGGACTACATCTATTGCCACAGCTCTTAACACCAACCTAACTTCTGGTATTAGGCATCCAGTAAGAGCCAGGTACCGAAAACGCCCAAATACTTCGATCAGTTATTTCCTTAAATTGATACATTTTAAATGGTGCTTAGTAGAAATGACAACTTGAAATCATTGTATTTTCATGGCAGCAATCCAGATCTCAGCCGCAATGATCGCTGGGAGAGAGGAGACAGTATGAGCATCTTATCCAATCTGCCACAAACTGGCTCCCTGGAGAGGCATCGTATCCTCAGTGAGTCCCTGCCTCCCCAACACCGTTTCTGAGCAGACTTTTTATAGGAAGTTTAATTGCAGAATTATGAATTGATGGTGTATTTCCTTTCAGGCTCCTCCAAAATGGATTCTCCCATTCTCTCCCATGAAAGCCGTCACAAACCAGGGGAGTCTCGAACTTCCTCCCGCCCCGGACGCCCTGCTGTAAGTTATTCTTTCCAACAGGTCTAGTAGTAACATTAGTGTAGAGGCGCATGCCACAGAAAAGCAGTTTTAGTAAAAATGGCACTAACTTGTTTTTCTTCTTATTTTGATCTCAGATATACATTTTCCAGACTAACTCAAAAGTTGTATCTACACAATAAAGCCCATTTCAGACATATTGCCCTTTTTGGTGATCTGACTAACTCTAATGTAGAGTTTTTAATACTATACAAATTTGAATTACATGCAGTCACGTTAACAGGTATGCATATTAGTGTTCAGTCTCAATTGGCATATAATCTGCTTTTAGAGTTGCCTGAGAGATCACATTGTCAATATGTCATCAACAGCTGTGTCTCAACTTTTCCTGCTCTACCTTTTCTTGTGGTTCAACTTACTTGCTCGTGCCAAATGAATAGAAAACAAGACTGCTGAATTCACATTAATTTTTGGATCCAGCTGCACCTTTCTCTCGGCAAATGCTGATGACACAGAGGCAGTGAACCTATGTGAAGGGAAATGCAGTTCTTAAAATGACAACTACACCTGTGAGAAGCCAATAAGAAACAGCAAATATCATTGATTTCCTCTGATCAATGTGTGAATGACTGATAAAGCCATCAGTATCAGATATATTTCATGTCTGAAATGGGCTTACTTTATATTTCAGGCACCACTGCTATTGCTCTTTATGTGTGTCTTCTTCTTAAATCCCTGTTTGTTGAATTTACCTCAAATGTGCAGAGTTACAAGAGAGCTATAGGGGAGGTTAGTAAAACAGTCTTCTGTTGGTGATGCTTTGTGTTCATGCATGAATTTGTATTTCAGTTCTTTGACTCTAAATAATAAGCATGCTCTCCCTGTCTTCATACATTAGGCTAATCATGTTTTGTCTTTGAATTATGTACTTTTATTTCTGATGAGACCTTTTATTGTGTTTTGCATTCATTCCGTTTTTTGGACACCTGACACTGTTGCAAGTCATTTGGAACTGTTTCTGCGCTCATATACTCGATGGACTTCACTATCAAATGTGTTTTGGTTTATTTTAGTGCAAGTTGTGCATTAATTTCAAGTGTTGATGTTTTTTTTTTACTATCTTTGATTACTTATGTAATTATGATAAAGTTATTTTAATGCTTTATAAACAATAATGTATATGTGTTCAGGACCATGGCCTCTTTGCGAAGGAGCGTGCTGAGGAGCCACCAAGGCCCCCGGTCAAGGCCAATGATTACTCTTCCTCTTCAGAGAGCAGCGAAAGTAGTGAAGAAAGTGAAAGTGGGGAGGGAGCTGAGGAAGAAGAAAGCCCAACAGATCGGTAATGCTGACACAACAAAATGCTGAGTGGGGATGTTTCCTTGTTTCTCAACTGCTGTAGTTATACTGATCTGTCATTGGTAATATATATTGCCACATACTTCCATATATGCATAAAAAATTGCAAATCAACTATTTCACTGAATCATTGTGAAACTGTAACATGAGGAGAGACAGCGACACAGTAACTTGTTCCAGTAAAGGCAGGGACAATAACCCATATATATTGCGTTGTCATCATTATTACTGTAATTGCACTAAGACTTCATATCGGTAGATACTCGTTCTTAAATTACTCTGATTAGTATAGTGGACAAAAAAAAATCTTTATCAGGACATCCCTAATACTGATATGTTAGAAAGCAACATGTTGTTTTTGTTAAACATCTTAGTTCAATTCTTTTGGTTATTTTCATTTCAAAGCCTGCGTGACATCCACAACTTCGATTCTCTTTGTTTTTGTTTCAGTCTCAGGGATGCAGACACTGATTCCGTCAACACCATGGTTGTTCATGAAGATGAGGGTGAGGGTGAGGGTGGAGAAGGAGAGCAAGCTGGAGGATATGGGGATCAGACCATGCTGGTGCAGAGAGTGAGTCATCTCTACATGTATTTATGTTTAAAATGCATCAAGATTTCAAGGACACATAAACTCTGTACGTGACGACAAAATGTTTTAAAACGCAGTGATATAAAAGCTCATGTTTCATTTTATTGGTAGGTTTGTTTGTTGCTTTGTTTATTTATACATACATACATGCACATAGTGACTACAGTATATGGTTCAAACTCTTCCTTTAAGTTTTATTTTAAAGGTCTCTTGCAGTTTGATTATGAAAAAAAGAACAAGAAACATCAGCTGAAGCAAATGCTATGGCACCTTACATGGTCACTATTTGGTACAACTGAACACAACATGTAAACACTTTTTGCATAAAAAAAAAGTTTTTTCTTTTTGTTGCAATTATTCTTTCAAAAGCTTGATCAATCCAGAACCACAGATTACAGGTATTCACAAAACTCAGCAACTTTTTCTTCCAGACACTGTTAAATAATGCATTTAAAGTTTTACTTTAAATTTAGCAATTTACAGCACGTTTGTACAATGTATAATAGTTGTTTAGATGTGCATCTGCAGACTGATTACCGACTCTTGTAGTGAGCTGTAACATTCATGGTACTGTACATAACTCCACAGTGGATCAGAACATTGCCACTCTAAAGTCTGATCAAACTTCTTTACGGTCTGTCGTGGGATTATTGTTTTTGGTTTGTGTCTCTACAAAACAGCCAAGAGTAGGATTAAAGATGACTACTGAGCATTACACTAAGTCTAAATTAAAGAAGAATCAATATGATGATGAAGATGACATTATCATAATTATTACCATCATTAATAATAACAGTGATAATGTTAATGAATATTATTATTATTAATAATAATAATAATAATAATAATAATAATAATAATAATAATAATAATAATAATATTGTTATTATTGTTATTATATTTGATGATGATAAGAGAAAAAATACTAGTAAAAATAAATGAATAAAATAAATAAATAAATAGATATAAGTGATGAATTGTTTGTATATTTGTACTGTGGTCCCGGTACACCCTTATGGTAATTCCTTTGTATTTTACTGGGTAATTTTTTTACTGTTTGATTATTGACCGCTGTGGTTTATTGTTACTATTTACGCTGCCAAGCACATCATCTCCTGCAAAAGTTCCTGAGTATATTTGCCTAGATTTAAGTCTGTGATTTCATAATAATTATTGCATAATACATGGAATTGTATTTGTTTATTTTACCCAAAAGACCCCAGAGAAGAGGAGCCATAATGGATACACTAACTTGCCAGATGTGGTACAGCCATCACACTCTCCCACTGAGTCAGCTACTCACTCTTCTCCTGGGAAAGACTCTGTTTATGATGTAAGTTTAAATGATGTTGGGGATACCAGTTCTGTATCTGTGTATTTTGTGTTTCAGTTACAGCCCTGAAATCTATTCATACTGCATTAGATTCACCAGTTTAGTTTATTAAAGTATTGTCATTAATAATGTAGATCACATTGGCACAGAAAATATCAGTTTTAAACTATATTTGTCAATCAAAAGAATATTCTTACTTGTTTGACATTGACTTAAACGTGTACAACTCTTTCTTCCGCTCTGCATCTTCAGTATCAGTCCAGAGGCTTGGTGAAGGCATCTGGCAAATCTTCTTTTACCACCTTTGTGGATCTTGGTATGTACCAGTCACCAGGAGGTACAGGAGATAACATGTCTGTCAGTGGTGAGTCATCAGCTTTTTAAACATTGACCTTTTAACATCTTTAGAATAAAATCTTGGCAGTGTTTCTGATTTTGTATATTTACTTTCCGCTATGTGTTTTACTGGTTGAAGCTTGACAATGGTCCACATTTACTAAAACCTTTATTTCGTAGCCTCTGAAACTGAGATATGGAAAAGTGATTTAAAAACTAAGTGAAAATGTTGGCATTTCATTGTTAACTGTGGCATTACCCAAATGTTCACTAGCAGTTATTTAACAACAACAAAAAAGGCCTTGGCCTGTTTCCAAAATGATCTCCTCTTGAGATCATGTTGATAGAATAGGTTTGAAAAGGAGAAGAACATGAATCTAACATCTGGTCTATTGGGATGCACACATGTATATTGGATCTAGTCTTAATCTGAGCTGTAGTGCTATTTGTTAAAGTAACAAAACACACACAATTGACATTCATTACAAACAAACAAACAAAAAACCCCACAAATATCCAACTTAAGCTTGAGGCCACCTGCTTCACTGGAATGTGTAGCTGTCTCCTGCTGTCTCCTTTGTTGACTTGCAGATGTTTATTCATCCTTTTATATTAACAGCCGCTGTTGAAACGCACCACAACCACCTATTGATACTATATTATCAGTATGACCACTAGCCTGCTTTGTAAACATGGGTTGAAAACCACTATTTATGGTGAAGATATGTTTAACAATTTCAGTCTGATTTTGGAAAGTGGGGTGTTTGTCTTAAACAAGGAAGCCATGTCTAATTGCAGAAGTATTCGCTACTCAAGACTTTATTTCTTGTGTAATGAAAACATTGTTAAATAAATTGATTCCTTCATGAAAAACTTATATTTTCATAAACTTGATATTTTCAGTTACATTACAAGATAAGTTTGATGGAAATGTGAGTTAATATGACGTAAATTTAATTTTAAAAGGATGAATGAGATTTTTTTATTTCTACCTCTTGGAAAAATTTGTCTGTTTGTGTTTTCCTACCTCAGTAAAATAATTTCCATTTGTTACTCCTTGTGTAGCTTCTAGGTTTGAGCAACTGAAGATGGAAGTAAGGAAAGGATCCATGGTGAATGTCAATCCCACCAACACACGACCCCCCACTGACACACCTGAGATCCGCAAGTACAAGAAGAGGTTCAACTCTGAGATCTTGTGTGCTGCACTTTGGGGTGAGAACAGATTTAATGCTGGTGTGTCATTGCAAAAAAGTTCAAACATAATGCAGAGATTCAGTATTTTCTAAATGTACTGCTCAAATTAATCCATATCTGGGAAGAAGGTCTTTGGCTGCAGATATACTCAAATAATTAAACTTCGAGTTATTTTTATCCATCACGTCATCTAACAAATGTGACAGCTCCAGCAGGGCATTGGCTGCGAGCGGTTAATGTTGCAGGGTGTGATGTTGAAAATACTTTAGAAAAATACAGTTTGATAGAAAAGAAACCCTGACTAAAAAGATTATATTTTTGTGTGAAACCATTTTTAATTGTGACTAGAAGGACTATAATCAAAATAATGTTAGATAAGATGATAATGCTCAGGTACATGTGTGTCTGACTCCAGGTGTGAATCTGTTGGTGGGGACAGAGAATGGATTGAAGCTGCTGGACCGTAGTGGTCAGGGAAAAGTTTACCCCCTCATCAACTCTCGCAGGTTTCAACAGATGGACGTTCTGGAGGGCCTCAACCTGCTCATCACTATATCAGGTCATAACAACTGCTTAATGCCAGCTGGTTCTCTGATCATGATGATATTTAAAGATGTGTGCCTTTGTCAAAGGTCTATTTTCTTAGATAGGATTCTAAATACCAGAGATGAAATTGTGTTGATTGTTTTATGTTATAGTTGTACTTTACACTTAATGATCAAAGAAAAGATGCTTTAGTTATCAGATATTAAGATATTGACAGAATCAATTTTTCAGTGAGGATTTTTTTTTCTAATGCTCATTTTAAACAAATATATTTCACAGTAATGTGAAATTATTGGGGCAGAAATTGAGTTGGTAAAAATGTTAATTTATCTTCCTTTTACAACTGTGGTGAACTTGAATGCCTCTACCAGATATTTAAACTAGGATCTCCCCAAATGTTTCCATTAAATTTATTTCTTCCACATGCTATTTGTGGACTTCAGCTATGCCTTTAATTCCATCCAGAGGCATCTGATGATCCAAAAACTACAACTCAACATCCCCACCAGAATGATCCAACTTATCCATAACTTCCTCAGCAACCGGCAGCAGGCTGTACGGCTGGGGTCTACCACTTCAACCATCCTCACAATAAACACAGGTGCACCGCAGGGGTGTGTCCTTAGCCCGTTCCT
>JAPMNP010695340.1:0-12361 GCA_029874935.1 Atherina boyeri | reverse complement strand
AAAACTCTGGAGGAAGGTGAGAGTCCCCCACACTGTATCTGCCCAACACCTCTAATCAGTGTGAATATCATAAACCAGGGTAAAAGTGAAAATGATCAAAGACAGATTCTCTTTGGCATTTTTAAAGGAAAATCAATTTAAAGTGATATATCACACTGGAACAATTTCAGCCATCATATTGAGGAGCAATTCTGAATAAAAACAAGATTACATGGTAGTAGAATACGGTAAAGTATTAGAGCAAAAAGTAGACCAAAAGTTAAATGGATACATGGCTACTTCAACTTAAACTATTCTCTTTTTCAGTTGTATGTATTGTGTGTACTTCATCTAATTATAGTTTTTCCTGAACTGGTTAATTGATTACATTTTCTGTTTACAAGTTTGAATTATACTGAATGCGTAGAGTTGTTATGCTGTTACTGGATCCTGGGAGCTCCCCATCCATTCATCCATCCATCCATCCATTCATCCATCCATCCATCCATCCACCTATTGTTTACCAAATCAATACTTAAATATTATTTTGTATTGAAGTACATCAGAAATAAACTTCACGTCTAAGTACCTAAGTGTAATTTGTTATTCTAAAATCCACAGTATTCCTTTCTTAGGCCTGTCACAAATAATGAATAAGATTACTTTAATAAATCATTTAAGATAACCATGATTATGGTGTCATAATTGCCACCATTGGATTTATTCACCTGTTAGAAAAGATTTGGGGATAACTGAGAAAAACCTATTTCCAAATAGTCCTCTAGTGTTCATTAGAGATGACTGACTAAGGCAGGATTCATGTAGAAGCAACACTTGATCCCTGGGATTGTAATCACCAGATCATATGCATGATGAGTAATGTCATTTGATTGGCTGGCATCTCTGCTGCAGCTTTAAAGGTTGAAAAATGCTGAACTTTCCAACAAAGAGCCCAGAAATTATGTCAGCAATGCAAAACACCAACCCATTCAAAATGAACAAGGAGCGAAGGCGTTAATGCCCGAGTACATATGAATCTCAGCTAACTGTCTGGCACTCTCAAAACATTGATAAGTTTCATGGCTGTCGGCTTCAATCTTCTTTGATTTTAATTTAACGCCAGATGTGGATTGAATAATTCCAAATGAAAAAGTGAGATATCAGAGAATGCGTGTTTTGTGTCTCTCCTATAAAATGTAGAATTAATCTATGCTTGTATATATTTACCAGCAACCACAAAACATATTGTACACACACATACACACACACACACATACATACATCAGAGTTAAACCTCAGCTGGCAGACGTTACAGGAGATGACTTGTTTCTTTTTGGGTACCATGGTAACACCAAAGGTGTGGTTGATGACAGCCTTCTGCACCGGGTCCATCTGCACAAGACACACAGAGGTCAAAGGTCACCAGCTGTGCAGCATCTCTTGAACAGTGATGACAAGTCAGTCTGTGCACCCTGCAGCTACAACACACTACTGAAAACAAACAAACAGACAAAACACACACTCATGTACCGTGTTGAAGTTCGGGAAAAGTCCGGCTGGTGACGTTGTCTCAACTGGAAATGGCATGAATGGTTTCATCATCACTGAGGGACCAGTGGCACCTATGAGCCCTGGCAATGCTCCGCCCACTGCGCCGCTACCACTGCCTGGAAACACAGAGATGGAATAATTAGTTTCTTATAACCAGTTTTCTGAAGACTGAAAAACAACAGTTTTAAGAAACTGAAAGCAGAATCTTAGTTTTTTGCTCTGGAGCATGTGGTTCAGTAAACCATTCTTCATTAATGCTGCCACCGCAGAAACGTGAATGACCTTCGCTTAGAGCACTGATACAACCCCATCACTGTCCTTTGAACTTTTTGCTGATTTGCAGGTCCTGAGGATGCAATGCTGTGTCGAATGCTGCAGTAAGTTGCACCATTACAAGCTGCAGAGGTCCTTTAGCATCCAAGTACAGCAAGATGTTGTTCTGCACTTTTAAGAGTGCTGTGGCATGCTCTGAAGCAGGATTGCAATTTTTTCAAAAATGTGGTTTGATACGAATACCAGAGATATCCCTGTTCTTTTTGTGTGATACTCTGTGAAAAATACAAGTGATAGTTGAACATCAGCTCAGTGAACATAGAGCTGACTGAATAACTTATTGCACTCGATCTTGTGGGCTCAGGAACATCATAGTCGCATCTGAAGTAAGGTTAAGAGGGACTAGCAAAGGTTCCTCTTCTGAAGTTGGGGTCTCCACCCTTTTCTTTATTTTGAGTTCCATATATCTGTTTGTTCATGGGAGACTGTGTGTATATAGTTTTATTCAGGGTTTTTTTCTTGGGTTAGGGAAGACAGCGCATCATTTTGAATTTCTCTTTCTGTTTTATCTTTTTCTGGTCACAATGTATGGCACATGGAGGGAATTAGATTATGGATAGTATAATGGATACAGACTTAAGGCAACAACTAATCCTCGCTCTATTTAATTCATTACAACCACCATGACTGACTCCGTACTTAAAGGTTGTACAGAGGATTTTTCATTTTTAACTAAATTTAAATCTTTGTCAAAACCTACTAGATAGCCCCGTACTTATGAAAAACAAAAACAAAAATTTAAAAGAAATACAAAGTGTGGACATGGTGGGGTCCATAAAACAGTAGCCAATAGAACACGACCCCGGGTTGTTTTCTATTGACACACATTCTATTCACCTGTTTGGCAAAAATACATCTATTTGAAATGTTTATGCCCTGCCAGGTCATCCTCCTGATCTCATTACAAAAGCTTTTTCAGAATTAGCGGAGTTGGACTGTGCTCAGTCATTTACTGGTGGTGACTTAAATTGAATATTAGACCCTCACATTGACAAGTTACCTGCTGAAAGAACCAACCCTACTAAACGGGCGCGAGCAACAACTGACGTATGTGAAGATCTAGGTTATTTGGATTTGTGGTGAGCGTTAAATCCAAACAACAAAGAATTCACATTCTTCTCTGGAGTGCATAAAACTAGCTCTAGAATAGACTACTTGTTTGTCCCTAAATCAATGTTGGGTTCTGTTTCATCTTGTGATATTGGGAGCATTACAATATCGGACCATGCCCCGGTTTACTTAAAGTTCTCATTGGACGCAGAAAAAGCCTTTGACTGTATAGAATGGGATTTTTTGTTTTTCACACTCAAGGAATTTGATTTAGATAAAGATTTTATTGACTAGGTCAAGCTGCTTTACCATAACCCAGTAGGGGTTCTCCCTGCTTTGCTTTGGGAAGGGGCACTCGCCAAGGGTGCCCCCTATCACCGCTGTTGTTTGCAATCGCAATCGAGCCACTAGCAGAAGCCATTAGAACCCACTCTTCTATTCATGGTATATCGATTAATCACAGACAACATAAAATGTCCTTGTATGCTGATGACGTTTTATTGTTCATCACTCAACCAGAAATATCTGTTAGGTCAGTCCTTACTGTTATTAATGAGTTTAGTAAGTTTTCTGTTTACAAAATAAATTTCAGTAAGTCAGAGGCCTTGCCTTTGAGTCAGGTGCACCACTCCCTTCCCCCTGGCTTGTCACCTTTCGTATGGGCAACAGAAGCTTTTCTTTATCTAGGTATATTTATCACTCCTCTGCTGCAAAGGATGTTTAAAGCAAATGTTCAGCCTTTGCTTAAACGCATCCATAATGACTTAGAGAGATGGTCTTCTTTACCACTTTCAATGCTGAGAAGAATCTCTTTGATTAAGATGAATATCTTACCACGACTGCTCTACAAATTTCAAATGATTCCAGTCCTACTAAATAATAATACTATTAAAACAGTTAATGGTTGGTTCAGATCATTTATATGGAATGGCAAAAGACCACGACTTAAATTAGCAAAATTGCAATTGCCATCAGGTCAGGGAGGATTGGTAGTTCCCAACATTAGACTATACCAAGTGGCTTCCCAATTTCGTTATCTAGTAGATTGGGTACAGAGTGACTCGAATTTTGTCTGGCTCGATATTGAAGCATATAATTTAGGTAAGCCATTACGATTAGCTAGTCTCCCTTTTATCCTGAATCGGAATAAATTAGAAGTTGCAGATGGCAATTTCATTGTAAAATCCACAATAAAGGCTTCGGACATGATTAAGAAATGGGAAAAAAGAACTGATGTTATATCTCCAATTACCCCAATACGAAGAAATACAGATTTTCTCCCTGGCATGACAGATCATGGGTTTGCTCTATGGGAAAGCTGGTATTACAACTTTGAAAAACGTATTTGAAGGTAATAGAATGATGTCATTTGACCAACTAAGACTGAAATACAACCTATCACACACACATTTTCTTAGGTTCCTACAAATCAAAAGCTTTATACAGAATCCAATTCGGCATAAATTTACTCTGGAAATGTCACTAATTGAGCAACTACTATACAAAATACACAGTAATAAGGCTATAGTAAGGCGATGCTATGAGGCCTTTTATAAGTCCATTAAGACTGATAATACCATTATGCAAACATGGGCTCAGGACCTTGGGGTGGTAATAGACAAAGTTATGGAGGCGGACATATGGTAGCATGTTAATAACATATCTATGTGTAATAGAGCGAAGGAATCACAATTTAAGTTCCTACATCGCCTTCAGATATCACCTGAACTCAGACATAAGATGGACCCAAGGAAATCGGCTTGTCCAGAGGACAGTATAGGTCTCAGCTTCTGGACAACTTGAGAAAGCTGAGAGTGATACTGGTTTAAACACATTTAAAACAGCAGGAGGAGAGGGAGGTAGGTGCATGTCTGAGACACCGGATACTGTTGTTGATAGTCTGAATGGTCCTTTTTTCAGAGCATAAAAACATTCATCCATCCATCCATCCATCCATCCATCCATCCATCCATCCATCCATCCATCCATCCGTCCATCCATCCATCCGTCCGTCCGTCCGTCCGTCCGTCCGTCCGTCCGTCCATCATATACCCATCTATTCTATCCCAGCAGCTATTAGGCGAGAGGCAGGGTACATCCTGGACAGATTGTCAGTCTATGTCAGACATAGCATCAATCTTTGCCAAAAGAAAAAAAAAAAGATGCCGTGCACTGTTTAGTCTGACGACAGTACACAATTTCACCTTGTGATGGTTTATCCCAGAGGCCTCTGAGGCCAGAGATAACATCAACATAAGCCTTCTTTTTCCTTTGAGGATTGTTGTTTTTTAACAGTTCAAATATTTTCTCACACATTATTTAACATCATCTGCCCATCTTTGCTTTAATACTTATTTTACATAAATAGTACCCCTAACATTGCTCCTGTCCCCACTTTTTAAAATGTGTGGCAGGCCTGAAATGAAAAATGGAGGAATATTGACATATGAAATAAAGTTGTCAAAAGAAAGTGTCAATCTGTCTGCAAGGAAATAATGCAGAAAGTAAATGTAAGAATCACTGCAGGCAATTATGGACTTTTTATCCATCTTGGATACCATCCTACCCTCTGAAGGGCTCATAAAAGATGATGACCCCTATTAATTATCTAAACCATGGAAACAATTTGGAAACAATTTATTTCACTAGAATAGTAAATTAAAATGTAGCATTTGGACATTTGGAGACATCGTTGATAAAATAGCTGTGGTTCAGAAACCATTTTATCAATAACATTTTTAGCAAAGTATCAACAAGCTGATGTTGATACTTTAAGAAATATCCCTGCACTGGAATAAGCATGGATGGATGGATGGATGGATGGATGGGTGGATGGATGGATAGATGGACACCTCACTAAATCTAATTTTTAATTAACCCCTGAACCAAAGCTGCATAAACTGGAAGATAAACAATCAATAACCTAAAAGGAAATGTATCTAAAGTTTGTTTGGTGATCTGAATGCACAGAGGTCCAAGAGATATGAACTCTTTCTGACAAAGCCTCAGAGGAACAAATGGACAAATGGTGCTACAACCTTGAGAACTGAGCAGCTGATCTGCTTTACAACAACATTATGAGAAACATATGGGAAAAGGCCATGTGGAGCAGCAGCTGCTGGAGGCAGAAAAAGGAAATAATATGTAGAGACCAGGGAAAAGAGGAAGGTGCATAAGTGGCTCACGTAATGAGTTTGTGTGTCAAGTTGCCATCGGGCCAGTAAGAGCAGCTCCGTGCTCCTCATTTCCATTTAAAGAGGCAGAAAGTGCACAAACCAAGACACCTTAAGCAGGAACAACACTGACCACATCAGGGTACTTTTACAAAACAAAATGGTTGTAAAATATAAAGAAATAATGACAACCTCTGCCTTTATTTTCAGTAGCACAATATTTTGGGGACATTTATGTGAGCAGTCAGCCATTTGAGCAAAAGACAGTGATAAATCTAAAGTGTGAATCCACATGCTGCCGGCTGCGTTTACCTCCTCCACAAAAGAGAAGGTGTTACATGAACGGTACATATTGTGACTAATAGTATGTATCCGACGGACATGGTGTATTTCTACCATCTATAAATCTGTGCGTGTCTAAATTCACAGCTTGTAGAGGCCCTGCAGAGAATTCTTTCATAACAACAGGGTGTGGGTGGAAACACTAACGACAACTGAATCAGCCCTGGCGCTGGAGGAAGAGGAGGTGGACGAGGGAACGCAGGAGAAATGTTGGTCTCACTGGTATTGTACATTCATCCGCTTTAGGTGAACCCATTATATTTAATTTCACAAACATCATAAACCAGTTTAACCATCCCTAAATGCCATCTAAAGGGTTCATTATAAATTTACTATAAACCACTGATACTGTACAATTCATATAGACATTATGACCAGTTTAATGCATTCTCAAAGAACTGTGACCTATTTAACATATCTTATTTTCACTTTTACCCATTTTTGCACATTTTAAGGCACTATCTGCACCGATTGCATTCATCAAATAAAAATCTTTCTAACCCAGTTGAACTCTAGGGTAACTATCCTAAATGCATGATAAATTATTGTGATTTACTCTGAATATCTGGTATTTAATTCCAACCCATCCAGGATCCAACTTAACTCATTCTAGCCTGTTTTATAAGCACCCCAAAATGAAAAATAACTCACTGAAATGACCTTGAAATGAACCAGATCTAAAACTAGTCCATTTTAGACAGCTTAATGTGTATGCCTAATGCTAAACCACTGCTAATTCCTCATAACATCCTTTAATTTGACAACAGCTCATTCCAACCCACTATAAAGACTTTGAAAGTCACAATTACCATTTCTATTTACCCTCAAAACAACCCTGATCCATATGGTTATCTCTTATCTAACAATAATTCATTCTAAAAGGTATTTTTAAATGCAACATTTACCATTTAGAATTACCTCATGAATCATCTAAATGTACCGTAGTCAGTTATAATCACTTTTAATTTCACTATAGCCTACCACAGCCCAAACTTAATGCTTTACAATCCATACTAACATAATCTAAATACATTATAATCTGTGCCTGACATCCAGTTCTAACTCTAGCAGGTGAGGATTTCAAACACACTTTGTAAATTGATCTGAATTAACTGGATTGAAAGATTTGCCTGACTTGTAACCCAGAAACTGTGTTTGTCAGTGTGTGAAAGAGATGTATATAAACTGTGCAGTCCTCTGCTGCATTCTGAGTTTATCCTCATAAAACAGATCGGTGAGTCAGTGTCTGTATTTACAACTACATCTCATTAGGAAGCTCAGAACAACATGACACAACACAGTGTTGTAATCGAGCGCATGTAGCCGGACACACAATAGCTCGGATAGCTGCCTGGATCAGCTGCTATTAGCTGGGAGATTATTTGTGATAGTAAATACAGGGTAGTGTCTATTTTTAAAGACAGCGTTATGTGTCAGCTTGGTAGATCTGCCAGGATAAAAGCTTTGGCTCCTGTTATGCAGTTATGATGAAGATGTAATACTACCTGACTGAATCTGTCATTACTTTGAAAAGTCACTCAGTAACTACAATAAAAAGGTCATTCCAACATCTGTAAAGCAAAAAGTTTATTAACAGATATTATCCTTTTTTTTTTATTTGAAGTACTTTGCATTAGTTTTGAGTCTTATAGAAAGTTTGTAATAAGTGAGTACCGACAGTGATTTACTGCCCACTAACGGGTGCACTGTCAGCATTGCTATACAGTGTGTACTTAGCAGCATATAGGGCTTTGAAATACGATAGGCTATGTGATGCGCTAAGCATTTATGGCTGCCGGTTAAAGGAGTCTGGGGAGAGTTGAGCTGAATTAGATGTTTTAGCAAAGTAGTAAACAGACAAAAGTGTGCTCAGTAACAATATGGCAGTGTTTAACCAGGTATTTATAATCTGCGCTGCTTGTTGACCCAGCAAGTCGAGGTGGTCGGGTGCATAACTACAGGACTAAATAAAGCATGACTATCTCCATCAGTTATGTTTTACATGTTAAAAATTGTTCTGTCACTGACAAAAGCCTGTGAAACCCAAACAGCCCATTAAAAATCCATCTTATGAAGGACTACTCTACTTGAATTTCATCACAAACCAGTGACAACGCTGCAAGAACCCTGGAAACAACCTGTGCACTTCAATTCAGGCGTAATGATACCTTTAAACTTTTAGCAACACTAAAATCCCATTAAAGGACTCTGTGGACCACCTCAAACTTAAAATGTCTCAAGGAACAATTTAAGCATTGCAAGAACTTCTACGAGACAACTTAAATACACCCAAGAGAACCAAAGGAGCATCAGGGATCAGAAGTAGAACCACAGTGAAAATTTTACTTCAGTCCCAAGCTACCACAATAAAGACCGCATGAACTACCTTAAAGTGCCCAAAACATCACTGAGACATGAAAACCAGCTGAACCTGGCATAAAAATACCAAAATGATCCCGGCTAATCACTGGAGGTCTCTCACAGAGCCTGGGCACTTTACTTAAAGCCTTGCTCATATTACAAGAGATTAAGCCTAATTTTCACATCCCAGACAAATGGCCCACATCAGAGGCAAACCAGCATTTCAAGTCATTAGTGTGTGAATGCTTGAGACGAGCTCTTAGAAGCTCCCAAACACGTCTCAATCCCTGACTAATTGTCGAGCGTGAAGTATTGTGCCACATTCACGAAAGAAAGACCACAGAGAGACTGGGAAACTTTCTCTTAACCAGGTGAGCAAAACAAAATGAATATCCAGGAGCAACTTGTTTAGCAAGAGAAAATCTTCTGTAGCAGCTGGAACTGATTCATCAGTCAAGCAGATGAGTCAAAGAACTTATAGTGTGATTAAACTCTTCAAAATCCCTGAGAACGAGAAGAAAATTTTCTTCATAGTGAACCAAGATTCTAAAGATTTTGCAGTGTGAACTTGGTTTAAAGCATAGCAACAATGAATCATCATTTAGAACTGAGTCCACCCTTAAAAGTTTTAAATAGCACAAGAACCAACTGAACCAATGGAACTACCTGAAAAAGAAAAGCCAAAAGGGCAGACCAACTGAGTACTCTTTTCAAGGACAACTTCCAGCCCCCCTTCTTTTCTCTGTGACATCACTAGCAATAAACACCTTTGCTTTCTTCCAGCTGTCAGCACCATATCTGAGTTGGATGTTGAATTCTGGGAGACTGGAAAAGTTAAAGCCTTACATCCAGACTAAAGGCCCCTCAAACCCTTTTCAGGAACCCTTCAAAGCTGCTTAAAGACAGCTTAAACCACTTCAAGGACCCCTTTGACATCCTGAAGGACTATTTGTGTCTTCTTCGAGACTCTATAAGCCTTTACAAACCCTGTATCCTAGGCTGTCTCACTACTGTCTGACCTATTTTTTCCGAGTGAATGATTTAGCATCCACCAACACTGCATTCAAATACACACCAATTTTATTCTGAACACTGATGTCTTTACAATATCAAATTTGCACACTGAAAACCATCATGTTTACCCTTCAGCATGGTCTCATTTTATTTATGATCTATAAGAGCTGAAGATATTTTTCAGAATGTGTGAGAGTGATGAATAGCATGGTGACAGAGTAGTCTTAATTCTGTCCTTCTGTCCTATGAGATCTGGTTACAACCCACACATACACGAGCACACATGGTGACCCTTCTCTCTTACAGTAAGTTTCTGTTCTAAGAAGCTGCTATAAATACTGATCTAAACATCTAATGCTGCTTCACATGGAAAAGTCTATAAACTGGCATGAAAACCAGCCAGCATCAAAGCAATGATCCAGCACTAATTTGAGGGTGTTGATGATTGGCCAGAAGAGGTTTTATTGGCAGCACTATGTGTAAATTAAAGTCTACATTCAGAGATTCTTTTGATTGCTCTTTTTAAATTGCAACAACTAAATTGTACATTTTGGAGAGAGAATCTAAAAGTTTATTTTTCCTCATATAGCTTATGCTGTATGAAACTGTTTTAGAAATAATCATGTCAAAAAAATTGACTCACTCTGATTTTAAAAGTGCAGAGTGTCACAAAAGCAAAGATCAATGACTGAAAATTTTTACCAATCATTAAATACTGTTTTTATCGTATTATTTCTTTATTTTCTAAGAATGAGCCATTTACATCTACTTGCCGAGGGGCCACATACATGGCAGCTGTCATATTTGTGCCACCATTTTTACTATGGCATTTCTAAATGGACAGACAACTCTGCGAGTGAAGTGAGATCCTTCTGACCTTTAAAATAATACAATACTGGCTTTTGGAAAAGAAATATATTTTGGAAAAGTTGCCAGAAGCAGTTATCTGTAGTGCAGTCATTGCTGCACCTGAGTCCACTGGATCCACTCGCAAATTAAAGCATGTTTATGGAAGGAATTTTGGCCACTGACAGCTACTGTACATTCTCAACCGTGCTTGGCATTTGAAGTCATTTCTATGCCCATCATCACCACTGGATGTCAGTAATGCTTGCACACTTTACCTTTAAAAGTTAAAACTGACCAATTAATAACAATTGTATAATGTTTAATTCTCACTAACCATTTATGACTACTATGGTAAGACAGTTCAATCAGGTCTGTCACTGGTATTAACTGGTTCAGACCAGAAAAAGATGCAGCAACTGGCTCTTAACATTTTGATATTGTGTTAAAAATAACTGATTTGATCTACTGTGATGCAAAGCCAATGCTTTATACCAGTCTGATACAAGCACCAGAAATAACTAGGACAGATCTGCCTGAAAGAAATAATTACATCTACTGGTTTAAATTAACACCACAACTATTTTTATATTTGTCTAACAGATCTAAGTGGTTTGGAGAGTTTCTAACTAAAACTACCATAGCAAGTTTAGTACAGTTTATACAGGGACCTGTCACAGGTGGAAGGTAGTGAAGGAACCAAATGCAGAACCCAAAGCAGGAGGCGGCCATTAAAAAGGCAGATGCAAATGTTAACTCATTCATAGATAACCAAAACTGTTGTAGGGCAGGAAAAAAATTATCTCATAAAACGGGATGGAATTCAACATTAAGGTAAACATGAGGCAGGAACCAAGAAATAAAGTAAGACAATAGCCTGGCAAAAGAGCAAAGGAAACCGGGCAGCATACTTACTAAGCAGACTGATTACAGATGTAAAACAGATGTGTGGCAGTAGTAAAATAAGTAAACTCAGTAAACTAAGACCAGGAGCACAAGGATAGGAAGCAAATCTTAACAAAATCACATGGGAAACACACAAATCATATAAAACAGGAAGCAAGACAAACATAAATAAAACCAAAACATGAGGGCAACAAAAGCAAATATTCAAGACAAATCCAAAAGGAAATGAGTAAATCTAAACCAAAATGCCTAACCTGAATTTAACAAGGCCTAACATAGAAATCAAAACAAGTTCACTCAAAGCAGCTCTATTGAACTTTGGCAAGTACTAACGATGGCTAATTCTGTATCCGTCTTCCATCTTGTCTCTTGCCAGTATTATAAAGCTTGATTATCATAATATATCTCTGTTACCTGGGTTGACTTATCTAGACATCTGCAATCCTGATAAGTGGTACTATGAAGCTGGTCATCAACTTGGTAATTCAATTCAGGGTTTTCCCATCTTCAACAGTGCACACTGACATACAAGGGGTGGTGTTTACAGCATCTGACCAATCACGGACATGGAGAAGCCAAGCAGCAAATTCCAACATTGAAAGTTGAAGCCAATGCGTAAGTGCTAAAAATTGCAGTTACCCCTTCATCCGCCAGGGGCTGGCTCCAAAACAGAGCAAATCCCTATAGACTGTTAAAAAAGCTCACTCATAGGCATAGATGTTATTTAAATGTGCTATATGTAAGAATTATGTATCATCTTTATTTTAAGTTGTTGCAAGACATTAAAAGACATTAAAAAATGATGT
>JAPMNP010695331.1:0-13950 GCA_029874935.1 Atherina boyeri | reverse complement strand
CTAGAGAACAAAGTTATAACTCATACAAACGGTCTTTTTGCATCATAAAATATATTCATTTTTACTATTCAATTGTCATTCATTTATACAGGTATGGACATATCCAACTTGTGTTTTATAATCACGTTTCATAATCAAATCCCATTTTTGTTTGCTTATTTTTTTCAAAAGTCACCATATACCCAACATATTTAAGGTTTTAGCACTGGTTAACCATACTCACAGTTCAGAGAAGATCCCTATAATTAAATGCGGGTCAAATACGCAGCAGAGCTAATGTGGTGAGAATCATATGGAGACATATGTGATGGATTCTAAGATGCATTTTTTTTTGTCACTTTATCCAGCGAATGATAATTTCTAATCAGTTATTGCATCATTGACTAACATTGTGCTCCTAAAAGACCCAAAATGCTCAACAGAAACCACGTACTGTTAGTACTGTGAGCTATAAATGATCCAAAATCATTATTGCACTTTACTTAAAATACAATTTTAAAGTCTATTACATGACACATTCAGTGATAGTCCAATGAACACCTGGATATGTTGAAAATCAGTCTATTATAATCAAATGTCTACTGTTCTATCTGATCCTTTTAATGACCTCAACCCAGCACTTAGCAGTATCATGATCTTCTATGGCACTGACAGGCTTAAATGAGCCATATGTAAGATTCTGGCCGAAACTGGTACTGCAATCATGTGAAGCCGTAGCTTATGTAAGAAATTGCTAAAAAGAAAATGGCCAAAATAGGTCAACAAAAATATACACAAAAGTTCTGGATACTTTATAACCCTCCACCTTCCCCCATCAGATATCAGCACAAAATGTAAACAATAACATAATTTGGGGGCGGAAAATCTGTTTGTGAAATGAGAATATCCTGGCTAAATTACGGTTGTCAGTGATATAAGAATTTGAAATAAACATAATTTTTTAATGTCTTGTAACATACCAGTACCATTTAATGATAACTTAAAATAAAGATACATAATTCTTACATATGGCTCCTTTAATCACCATCATTGTTGAAGGAGCATGTTTGAGTGTCCCTGATGCTGTTGCTCATCAGGACTGACAGCGGAGACAATGCAATAACAAAGACTTACTAAGAGAGAGAAAGTCAAGGGCCGCAACAGGCTGATTCATAAGTTATGTGACTAAATGAAGCCACCTACACTGAAGATGGTTATATGATCAGCCGGAGGTGATGCCTTGATGAAGGATGAAGTATATACTACAATATTTCAGACACATTTCCTAAACTAGCTGGGTTTAAAGTTATCAGGCATGTGGGAGTTTCATCTTTATTTTCTAAATTTGTACCTAAACTAAATGTTATCAACATGTTGTAGTCTTAATCTCCTTTTAAATGTAATTAGGAGAAAAAACAAAGATGAAACATGCTTAAGTGACTCGCGTGTGAAAAGAGGTACAACTGTCACTACTGAAATGGCGTTATTATTCAGCTATGATAAATGCTGTCCATGTCAGAAAAACAAGATGACTGGTTCAAAATATGTATTATATCATTTTATAAAAACTTCTATTACCAGATACGATGAAAGTTTGATAAAGTGTACAAGCGTCTCCAGAAAAACGTTCACTTTCTTCACAGTAAGCTAATCACCCCTCTACCTCTCGTGGATATTAGAGGTCACAGCAGCATTTAAATCACACTGAATGCCTATATCATACCGCATGCCTCTCTAGATCAGGTCATGGTAACGTTGAGCATTTAAAGAGAAGACAATTGGGGTTCTTGAAAGCATTTCACCCCTCATGTTAAAACAACTTCACACCCAGATGATATTCTCAAACAAAACTACTTCACACTAAGGATTTCACATCCAAACACGATACTTTACATACAGTTCAGTGCAGTGCACAGTCTGGTATATAATATCACTCAGTCTACCTCCATCTAAAGGATAAGGGAGAGTGAACTGAGAAGAGTAACATCCACATTCTAGACAGAGAAGACAAGTGGTTTCAGAGATGAGTGAGCCATCTTTTTTAAACTTGTGGCCCACTAGATCGTCTACAGAAGCGGAATCTTTAGCGCTGACATTTCTCTACAGCATCTTAATCGTGTAACAACTTTTCTAAAGACAGCTGGGTGGGTAAACAAGTTAACAATAAACCCAACAATAGTCACTATTTGGGATGGTCAGGTGCACATGTGACATACTGTATGTTACATTAGTAACTCTTCAGTGTAATACCGGTGGCACAAATTCAAGAACCACAAAGTAATTCCTGATGTCTTCTCTTTAACAATTAGGATCCCCTAAACCATAGTGAGCCATAACTGCAACATTGTAAAGCAATTTCAATGTATCCATGATAAAGTGTATTTTAGGATATTTCAGTTCATTGGATAAGATTGTTTTAGTTTTTAATGGTATACACGTCAAAATACATATTTTGACCTGATTTTTTTTCATGGGAACATCATGAGATGATATTACAAATAAAATGTATATACAAAATAATAACAAAAAAAAATCACAAAACAAAAACATGAACATGTAAATCATTTCATATCGTAACTCAGCCATCATGTATTTAGACCAAGCCGATACAAGGTGTAGTTTGGATTTACAGATCTGAAAGAAATGGAAGTTAACTCTAAAAAGCTGCCACATGTGCATCATGTAGGAGTACACATGCTGAATATATGCATAAAGACAAATCCATTTAGAAATCCACTTATGTACAAAAACAAAGACAGCAGCTACACCCTGTGAAAACAATGTAGAAATTATTAGTGGTCAGGTTAAGTAGATAGGCATGCAGGTGCTGAGGGACAAAACAAACATCCATCAAGGGACAAGACTGAGATCATTGAATACAAAAGTCTGAAATACCATTTATTTGATTTAGAGGAATAAAAATTGTGGCTCGGTCCATTCACAGGTGACAGGTTTAAAGGAGGACCTGTCTTCTGTAATGTGGCCTCATTATCTAGGGACAAGTGTCTTATGGTATCTGAGTAGAGCAGGATCTGGATCTGGCATGTTAGGGAGAATACTGTCGTACGTCTGAGATGAAGTAAGGGATAGGATGAGAATGACATTGCAGACTGTATCAATCGGTTAGATATGGTCAAAAAGAAGTGATGAAAAGTACAAACTTTCAAAGAGGAGAGCAAAGAAGGAGCATTTCAATAATCAGAAAAACTAAATAAAGTTGTCTTTGTTGATAAGCCATAGACATTGGCAAAGAAAGAATAGACGTTATGTAAATGTGAAACTGTACAACAACGAGATCATGAAAAATACAGCCAGTGTATCACAAAACAGAACATCAAACTGTATTTATTCATATTGTCTTAATAAAAAGAGAAGCTGGGGTCACTGTGGATGTGGTGTTACTGGATGACATGGAAAAGGTTGTGATGATTGACAACCCCCCCTGAGGCAGCCAGTTGCTTCAATACCAGCACAAGCAACGCTGTAGCAAGCTTCTGCTCACCTGCTGTCCCATTCGGGATAGAGGGGGAATGCAAGAAGTATTTAAGAAGAGGGGTATACACTCACAAACACACAGCAAACAGACTCGTACTGACAAATACACACACACATCCATATGTTCACAATGCCAAGCAAGCCTGTACAGCATAGACACATTTTATGACTTCTGACACATACACAGGCTGATTGATTTACTATTTTCATATTTTAGTGGGCAAGATATTACATAAGATATTACTGCTATAAGAGATAAAGTCATATATATAAGCAAATGGCTTAAATATACCAAGGGTGACACCTAGAGGTAAGTTATAAATCTGCAATAACACTTCAGTGGATGTCTGCTTTTTGTTCAGATATAAAGATGAATATTAGCATTGATCTAATAGTCAGGAGGAAAATAGCTATTAACTACATTAATGTGTGAGTGACACTGAATCCAAGTAGAAAGAGTTATCAGAATTTAGTTAGAAAGCTATGAGGATATAGAAAAACTGAGTCACTAGCATCTGTAAGTGGTGAGCTGACTGTACTGTAGCTGTGAGACGAGGGGAAGAAATGAACATTTAATCTAACTTACCCAATGTCATCCATGATGCAGCCTGCCCATTGATCATCACATTTGCATTCACCTGGAAAAAGAAATAATTGCATCTAAATGAGGCTTTGAGATTACTTTAAGATGAATAAAAGTGCTAATCGTGTTTGTCAGCGTACCATTGAGGATCCTCTTCTTGTCAGAGAAAATGCCGATGTTCTGTCCCAGAGATTGAGCGAAGGTGAGGGCCATCTCATTTGTTTTATCGTACTGACAGAAAAAACGGAGAGAGGACAGAATTAAGAGGAGAGTAAGCAGAATATCAGATCAGTTTGAAAAAAACAAAAGTGGAATGGGATAGAATGTTATGAAAACATTGTTCCTTAAAGCCCAAAAATATCATAATCGATTAAACTCAAAGGCTAAAAAACTGGAACTAAAGCATATTCCATAAATATGTAAGCGGCACTGGCATGTACACAAAACAACATGTTGATGGTGATCAGGGTAGGTTTGAAATTACCAAAAGATCTGGGTTCACTGACAACAGCTTACTGTCTATATCTAAAAATATTTTCCATGCCAGTAGAATAGGAAAAATATTTTCTGCCTGCATTGTTGAGTGTATTACTTTTTCTGCTCCACCCTCATTCACTTTCACCTTCACACACTGTCATACTCCTCTGCTTTGCTTCAACAATTTTTTCTCGCCCAAACTCTCTGAGCCAAACAATCCCTGATCCTTGCATTTTACAAGTCAGTTACTTTGTCACTCTGCCTTTCAGATGGTGCTTCATGCATCCCTCCTGCTTCCCTTCTCTACCACATCTGAACTGAGACGTCACATCTCACACACAGTCTCCATCAGGTATCTGTAAACTCGACTCAACCACCACCAGCCGCTAGACTTTACATTTCCTATCCTCTTTCCAACATTTTTTTAGGACTGCACTCTGCTATTATGTTTCATCACCACAATTCTTTTATCGGTTAGGTACATCAATAAATATAGGTCTTTACTGTCATATTTCATCTGTTCATTGAAATGAACGCCACATGAAGGGTGAATTTTGGAGCTTTTGAGTCATTTCTTTGTGGTTCAAGTCTCACCTCATTGACTCCCCCTCCTTTAGTGAGAGAGCAAACTCCTCCCATATAGGAGGATCCACCCCAGCTGCTATGAAAGCGATTACCTCTGAAAAAAAACGACAGAAAGTTTATTACAAAGACATTGCCCTGATAAAATATCAATTTCCCATTTTTAATCATTAGACTCACGAGAAGAGGTGAACTGAGTCGCATTTCTCCTTGATGAAGTCTTTTCTGTACTTCATGAACTCCTTGAGTGTCACCATGGGATCATCATCAATGTTAAACTTGTTGTCAGCTGACCAGGTTTCCATGGCAACAAGCACAATCCGGGTATTAAGTTGTTCCTTGAAAATCTGGGAAATGAACATGAACTCAAAGTTAACTTCTGAAACTTGTAAAACTACAAAGTCCTTGTATGATTGAAAGCGCCAAAGAAAATACAGAATGATGTGGTCTGATCATTATTACAACTGACAAGCTTGCTTCATGCTCATTAGCATCTCCAGCTGCTCATTCTGACAGAAGTCAAACAGTCTGTGTGATCCTGCCACCAGGCAGCAGCACATCACAAGAGACTAGACAGTCAACATAGGTAGCTGTCTGAAGGACACATAATAATGTTTATGTCCTGGGGCCTCGGCAGATTTCCATTTTATGAAAGCAAACACCGAAGAAGTAGAAGGAGTACATTCAAACAAAATGCTAGAAGTTTAATATAAGCATGATTCACGCTCCTTCATTGTGTCTGTTAATCCATCAGTGTGGAAATATTAAAGCCTTCCAACGACAGCTGATGATGAGGGAACAATCAAAACATCCAACAGTAAGTCTGCACCAGATATGTGCTGCTGGTCATGTACATAAACATATAGCTACACATGTCCTAAATATCGGTTTCATTACATTAAAATAAAACTAAATATTCACGTCCCAAATAAGCGCTGGTCAGCTTCAGAGGAAACTTTGCATGTTTCCTAAATATTTTTCTTCATAGTTATATATGCTGCAACCTATAAGCATATAATCTGTTGTTCTGGCAATGGAAATCAATGTGTCCTTCCCAAATCGAGCCAGCTTCATATGATCATCTTCAAGGGCACAACAAAAAGCATGACCTTTACCAATCTATCACCTTACAGATGTGACCTTGCAGCCGGTTAGATTTCAGTCACACAGCATTCACACATGGTCACAAACTTTAAAATAACTGCATTAATGCTGCTGGAAGGCCACTGATGCTTCAATCCACTGAAATCTGAAAATGTATACAGTGGCTGGCTGGTTAAAAGCTGCACACAGTAGTCTCTGAGGTAAGAGAGGCTTAAAAAAAAAAAAAAGAGTAGTATTGGTTAAATGAGAAGTCAGAGAAATGCATGCTCACTTCCAATACCTGGGAGTGTTTGTGGCAAGCTTTCCAAGAAGAGGATCAATACAATTCTTACCATGTCAGCTATATTGACCACTGTCTTAGCATTGTTATTTGTGTGCCCAACGGAAAGACGATGCTTCTTATACTGGAGAAAAAGNNNCACATGATCAGCCAACATTCACACATTTGTTAATACTAAATGTTGCCTTTATTGAACAGGAAACATAATAAATCTTATTTTAATACATCTTAATCAGGTAACTTTAGATGAAAGCCGTTTGATATACATTTTATATGTATATATTCTGCCTTCATCACAAAAATATGTCTTTGTGTTTATAAAATTTCAGCTGCCTTCTTTAAATCCAGATAAATAATGAGAAAAAGAACAATTGGATTATATTTATGGAAGAGCAAAGTTAAAATGCAGCACTGCATATTAACCTGAAAAATGAAAATCTGAAAATAGATGACAGCTCATGGACCGTAGTTACTTGCTGAATTGATTTTGTACAGAGCTATGTATTGAGGATCACCACTTGCCACATTATTCACAAGTTGGGTTTTTTTCTGTACTTATTTCAACCAGGTGGGCTTAATGGAAACAACAACGCGGGTCAGCAGCAATGGACTGAATCACTCTCTTCCCTAAGTGTCCACAAGTTGCATTCATACCTTGGCCGAGTACAAAGCAGGACATACCCTCCAAATTATTAACATCTTAACGATGTTAATAATTTAGTTCAAAGGTGGCAAGTGATCAAAATATGAATATCTGTTTTATAATGTAGCTTTATATCTGATTTGTTCAGGCTATAACTGTATATGTGAAAGGTCAACAAGATGGAGGAGTATGTGACATAAAAACATACATTTTTGGTTTTAGGGTCATATATATCAGGACATGTCATGTTTTTCATAGTTTAACAGCACACAGTAACTACATCTATACAATATTGAAAGCGGTTCAAACTTACCATTAAATGATCATTGATCACCATTAACTCAATGTATTTGGTCTCATCTTCTACACTTCGTGACATATGTGGAGCCTGAGAGGAGACAACAGTTTTATCATTTTCAATTGATGTACGGATGCTCTCTTTTATGTTTTCTCCCTCTAAGACTTTATATCTATATTGAATGTTTTTATGTCTTAGTCTAAGCATATCAAGGAGAGCCTCAGGACAGCAAATTAAACCCAAAGATCAACCCCTGCATCCTGCATGAAACTGAACAAAGACAATAAAAAAAACTCATCAATAAAAATTTTGAAAAGCTTAACCAGATTTGTCTGTTTTTTTTTTTTTAATTTGAAAAAATAAAACAGAAGTTTGGAGAGCTGAAAAAAAGATAACCTATCTGAAAACACAAGGCTTAAGAGAGCTTCTACTCATAGGATGAATAATTCATAAGAAATGGGGAAATAGATGGTTGGAGAGCTGTTGTGTGGGAGGAGAGCTCGAAAAACACTCTCCTTGAATTTGTAAATTACCTTAAACATATGTGTGTGAGAGCAAAAGTGTGTGATTGGGTTTTAACATATAGCATCAACAGCATGACTATGAGTGCATCAGCATTTTTAAGAGGATGATTTTCTGACAAATAGTCAACAAGATAGAGGAATATGGGACGCCTAGAACAAATGCATACCTGTCTCTTTTTTCTCCAGTGAACGACTTTTGATCCAGGAAATGGAGGGCTGGGGAAAGGTGGCTCTGGTAGGTCACCTATTAAAGAAACACATGAAATCTTAGCAATATTCAGAAACAGAAACACGTGCCGTGTTTAGCAGGAACTAAAGACACAGAACAGAATATTTGACTTACTTCTATAAATGTAAACTGTTTATTAAATTATTCAAATATGCAGCTATGATCTCACCACCAAGAAAATCCTTTAGTCCTTCTTGTCCAGCGGATTTGTAGATCATGTGAATGTGAATGTCACCCTGAAATACAAAAAGAATTTGATCAGTGAGTTCATCAGTGAATAACGTCAAAGCCATACATTTCAAAGCACACACCCACACATTTCAAAGCTGTATTTACATCAGTCTTCCTCAGAGATGACAAGACTGCAACACAAAACATAAAAAAGTTGGTACAGAACTTTGAATATTTTGTCATATTAAATTATAAACACAGTAGCACCTTCATTTCAAGGGCGTGACAGCTTGTTAAATACATTTTTTAAATATGTTTTGCATTTATCATTATTCATTTTCTCACTTTCTACAATTTGATATTTTCAATTATCTCTTGGTTTCGCGTTTTCTTGTTTTTTCTTCTCTTTTTTTTTTTTTTTTTGCTCATCTGGTATAGAGTACATTTATGTTTTGTTTTTTTTCCAGAGGATTCTATCTCAGATTCTGTGATCTTCATAATCATTTGTATTCTCAAAATCATGAATACTAAAGGTAGACAGCAACATCAGAAGTGAAAGAGTTAACAACCTACAAGACAGCGCTGAGGGTGGAGACTTGCGAGACGAGATTGCATCCTGTTTATGCTCGGATCTACTGTAAAAGTGGTTCCTTGAATATTTTTTTTTTCCAAGTATGTACGGGAGCTGTTAAATGAAATGTCACCGCCTTCGCTGTAAATACTGATGGACATCTGTAAATTAAAGGTATCTGACACAATACTTTTCACAGCTAATGAGTTTGGGCTTCACGTTAAACGATCACTTTAAACGGATGCAACAGGCTGGTTACTTTAATGCTAATATTTTAGCCTTCGGCTAGCTGACTAATTAGCGGAAAATGAATTGGAACTTCACATTTTTAGTTAGTTTTTCCCCCTGTTTAAGCCATCGATTCTAAAGTACACAAGTAATAGCACATAGAAATGTAGCGTATGTTTAAAGTATGAGCCACTTAGTGGGGTAACAAACCATACCTACAAAGTTTTTCTAGCGGCAAGAAGCTAATGAATCCACCGATTGAGCTGACATGGCTACTTGGCACCACGCACGTATACCATAATAGTTTGTAGAGCACCTGTTATTACACAGCGATGGTTCATAAACCACAAAACTGACTTAAATAATATGTGGCAATGTTCTTGTTTGTGTGGATATCTTGTTGTTGGCATTGCCACCACTTCTGGTGACTCAGTGTCTGCACTTACTTGTAAGCCACTTTTATACAAATATTGGCTGAACTAAACGTGATAGGTTTCGTTTGGGTTTGTTTTTCTTGTTGTTGTTTTTTCCCCACATGCTGTATATATCAAGATCATTCCAGGATCAGGGTAACAATATATCAGGTACTATTTTGTAATACAACTATTGATGAATACATTTTGCTGACATGTAATTGCCATACACTTAATGCAATTAAAATAGTCTGTTATACCTATAAAAGTACATAATAATAATGGAAATGTGTTGTGTGCACTTTTAGTTTTGAATTATATTGTAAAAGCACAGGTGAAACGCTTTACCTGAGCCTTTTTTCTTTGTGATGAAGCAGCACCACAAAGATTTAGTTTTTATGTTCTATAGATAAACTTTAGATAAACTCTCAAATTCACTAGTAAACACTAAAAGTAGTAAAACAAATATTTTTTAGATGAAATTTGTTTAAATTAAAACAGCTATTTTTTATATAAAAGCGATTGCAAGCTGTATTGTGATGGTCAGTCACTGTTGCATACTGTCACATACAATCTGAGCTTCTAATTCAATTACTTATTGTTCAGCTGCAGAGCTGTTGTAATGCACTGCTGTATAGACACTTCTGCTCAGCCACCAAGTCATTCCCACTTTGTTTGCAAATTAAATGAGAGCATTGTCTCTCAGGGACAGCAGATATTGGGTCAACTACACAGTGGTGAATAGAAATGTAGGGGGGTTGCCCATAGCTAGGTCAGCCTGTGGCACACTTAGATTACTTCAGTAGTAATGGGGCCAATCAGATAAACTTCTATAACCATGTTCTTTCTCAGAAGTTGTGTTGCATTGCTCCACATTGGACTAAGCAGTCACTGCTCTCTGTCTGTCTTCCTTTTATTTATCCAGGAACTCTCCTAGCAGCCCCAGCTCCTGTCCTCACCAGCCAGCCATGTCGTGCCGGGACATCCATGCAACCAACGCTTTCGCCTTCTTTATTGCCTTTGTGTCTGTGGGTGGGATTGCTGTGGCAGCACTAATCCCACAGTGGCGTGTAACGAGACTCGTCACCTTCAATCGCAATGCCAAGAATATCAGCGTGTATGATGGTTTATGGGCTAAATGTGTGAAACAGGATGGATATTCAGGATGCTACTATTATGATTCTGAGGTATTACTCCTACACTGTTACTTTTGTCCTCCATGTTTTTGTCATAATGGTATTTCTGACAAGAAACCATTTTCTTCCATTTCCAGTGGTACTCTAAAGTGGACCAGCTGGATCTGCGGCTCCTGCAGTTCTGCCTTCCTGCAGGCCTCCTGCTCAGCTCGTTAGCCTTGCTGCTGTGCATGGCTGGGATGTGCAAAACCTGCTGCTGTTCAGAAAAGCCTGAACCGGACATTAAAACAGTCCGATTCCTCGTGAACAGCGCAGGATGTCACCTGATTGCTGGGATGTTCTTCTTCCTAGGTGGAGCAATTGCCATTGCACCCTCAGTGTGGTTCCTTTTCCGTACCAAGGAGATGAACACCAGATATGACAATATTTTCTCCGATGGTTTTGCTGTGTATGTATCCATAGGATGCTCAGGAGGACTGATGCTGGCCGCCCTGCTCATGTTCATGTGGTATTGTATGTGTAAGCGGTTGCCTTCACCTTTCTGGTTGCCCCTACCGTCTATGTCTAACTCCCTGTCCACCCAGCCTCTCACTGCCAATGGGTACCCTCCTTCCCCAGTTTATGGTCCGCAGCCATTCCCACCACAGACATATCCTCCTACGGTGATTGATGCCCTACCTTATGTGCCTTCGCAGGTCTATGCACAAAGTTTAGTGGCCCCTGTTGCACCTCAGGTGTATGTGTCTCAGGTTTCTGCTCCAGATGGGTATGGATCAGAGGTTGGCGGCACCCAGGCCTACAGCTATGCGCCCTCACAGAGTTATGCTCCCTCACAGAGTTATGCTCCCTCACAGAGTTATGCTCCCTCACAAAGTTATGCTCCTTCTCAGGGATATGCATCCAGCTATGCTGGCCACCGCTACTCCAGCCGCTCAAGGATGTCGGCCATAGAGATTGACATTCCTGTAGTTACCCAACCACAATGAGAGAAGAGAAGTTCATAACCTCAGCACATTGAAGGTCTGTAATACTCCATTAGGTAGAATACTGGAAACTAATAGAGCCTGACAGATCTAAGGTAACAAATAATATCAGAGCTATTTATCCTTTCTAGAGTGATAGTTGAAAAAAAATTGTCAGGCAGTTTTGGTTTTTAAAGAAGAGGAGCTCCATTAAAAAAAAAACCTGGAGAACTAAATGAAGGATGTTTAAAATGAAGATTACTAATGAAGGGTTCATATTAGAATTGTGTAAAGGGAAGAAAACTGTGTGGGGGAAAAATTATACTCCTCAACCAACTACCATGTTTCACTATTTTACCAGCCGATTAGGACCACTAAATAAGAGTTTGTCACTTGCTGAAAGGAGTAACTAACATTTTGATAAACATTTTCCTTGTGGTATTTTGAATCCTCACACTTGACTTCATAGTAAAAATCTTTATTTTTCTGTTACTTTCACTGATTGACACTACCTTCATAATCATGTGGTCAATAAGGAGACAAGCTGTTATCAGTACTGAAAATTAACCCTGACTAGCATCCACTTTAGACTCTGTGGTCCTTAATGGACATCTACTAAGTGACTGACCCTTTTGTATTCTTTGTGTTTGTTTAAAATGATTCATTTATGTCATAGTGGCCTGTGAAGAGCAGCTGTTTTTTATGCACTAATAATGCAAACAATGTGCCAGTTACTCTGCTTTTATACACTGATCTTGTTAACTTTGAGTTTTTTTTGTTGTTTTTTTAAGTTTGACATATTATGTCACTGTAGGTGGATAAAGAAACCTGTAAGACATGTCTGATGTATAGATGCAGTTATAATTACTCTTTGGGAATACTTTTTAATTATCAAATGTAGTGTCAAAAACACAGTGATGTGGGTTGTGATGGCGCCATTCATCTCCACTCCACACAGTATGTCAGCCAAATTTAAGTTTGGTTCCTTTTGTGTGTTTGCTTATTGAACACTGGTCAACACTATATCCATTACATTATTAAGCATTGTTGAAGTCAATTAAATGGTTAGAAATGTTTTTTGTACCCTGTCACCTTTTTATCTTGAATAAAACCTTAATCATAATGAATAGGTGTGCCTTCTTACATGATATGCTTGTCCAAGAAGGGCAAAGTAACTGCTCCAGCAGCAAAGATACTGTAATGGATTGTCTATCTTCATTCATACTGCAAGATTTCATATAATTTCTCCATTTTCAACTCCTCTTAGATGAAAATTGGCATCATTGTAGCTAAATGTGGAGAAAACCTTTATGCTTTTTCCAGTAATGCTTTCAGCTGGTCACATCTCCAATCAGTCATTTGAGATCATGAGTTTTCAGGTTGTGTTCCCACAGAAGTCATTTTGATAATGATGTGTATGACGTCCTCCGTAATCCTTTCTTGATTCCTTGAATTAATGAGAATATAAGTTGTTAAAATGTTACCAGGTATCTGTGGAGCCATTTGCATCTGGGCTATGCAATTTAAAGTAAATAGTAGCAGAAGATTCATTAAGGTTATAGTATTTTCTGCACTTTGTCCATCATGTGTTACCAATGTGTGAATGGTTGTCTCTCTCTCTGTGTTTGCCCTGTGACAGACTGGCGTCCTGTCCAGGGTGTACCCTGCCTAACGCCCGCTAATAGCTGGGATAGGCACCAGCCCCCAGTGACCCTAAATTGGATAAGCGCTATAGATAATGGATGGATGGAGGGTGTTAGCAATGCCATATATATATACACACACATACAGCTTTAATGTGACTAATATACATTTCTGTGGAGTAGGTTAATGATACAAGGTAGTTATCTTAAGCCTCAATGAGCAGCAAACTTGTCAGGCCAATAGTAACTGATATATTCATTGAGATTTTTACTCTGCAAAGAATGATGGTAGATTTAATGTTAAAAGGGAACTGATGCATCTATAGTTTGTGGGGAAAAAAAAGACATTACTTTGGTCAACCTGAGCTTTGTTGAAATGTGCTATATAAATAAACTTTGATTTGATTTGATTACAACTCTAAGGCTAATAACGCGTAAAAATCCAAAGAGGCATCTTAAATCAGATTGTTTTGTCTCACCAACATTGAAATCCACAAAGATATATTTAATCTATAAGATATTCTCTAAACAGCTGCATCAATAAAACCAGTGAGACACTGATCATCTCATGACAAAGCAATGACTTGATGGGTATCCCAAGGTCCTGACATACACACACACACACACACACA
>JAPMNP010695323.1:0-10509 GCA_029874935.1 Atherina boyeri | reverse complement strand
GTTTTGTGGGCACCTCGGTTGGAGCATCTCCCACTGGAGTCTGTGGGTGTCCTCTCATGCAAAATCAGCTCTTATTGGTCTTCCAACTGCATTCTACCCACACACATCCAAAGGTTCCCCTCTGTTCACCAATCAGTTCCTGTGAATCCTGGCACTCATTACAGTGTCTGAAACACAAAAGAAATGTGTCTACCATAATACTGTTCCTGGATGCTCAGGGATGCAGAGCTGCTATTGGCACAAAGAGAAGAGTGGCTCTGCAAAAGCCCCAATCCTCCTCTTTCCTTCACACAGTGAATGATCAAACCTCTGAGAAAGATTCAAGTCAAGTGCTTGGAAGCCATTCATTTTTTGTTTTTTCCTGACCAAACACTGCAGGGTTACTGGTGGAATACAGCCAGTAATATTCTCACATCAATTACACCATTCAGACAATAGACTATGTGTAGTGCTTAATGTCCAATCTTGCTTTTTATGATGCTGCAAAATGTCCAATGAATGCTTTATAAACACATTTAGTTCTAAAGATTGTTTACAATTATGAATAAATTAAGACATAATAATGTGAAAATTACTTGAGAAACAAACCCTGTTAACTGTGTATAGTAGTAAAAGTTATTTGATTCTGTTAATATATATTATACAAGTTACACTTTATGTGTTGTATCTAGGGTTGGGTACCGAACTTCGGTTCTTTTGTGACACCGACCAAAATGCTTCGGTAGTACCGAGTACCGAAACGGTTTTCAGTATCGAACATTGATGTTTCTGAAGAAAAACTGCTAAATGAAAAGATCCAGTTTGCAGCAGAATATCAGATTGATTTGTAACTTGTTTGCAACTGGAAATGATTTTTTGTTTAGTTTTTCTGTAATAAAACATTTTGGAGTGGAAAATGACCAAAGCTGAAAAATAAAACTGAAGATTTATACAATGTGTAATGTAATCTGCTTTTTGTTATCTTCTAATCTCATAAAATTGGTATAGAAAAAAGTATTGTACAGGAACCGGAATCGAAGTGAAGGTATCGATATCGGTACCGATATTGAAAATGTATGATTGATACCCTGCACTAGTTGTATCAGAATACCCTAATTGGCATTGTTTTTCTTTCTAATTTTGGTGACTTTGTTATTCCTTGTTGACAGTCTACTGTATGTCTCCTTGTTATCACTGTATAATATTTTTGTCATTTTGCATCTCTTTGTTGCCATTTTGTCTGTTTCTGCTCACTCTAAACCCTTTAATACATACCTCTTTGGCATCTCATAATGATGGTTTTTCTCTCTTTTGAAGATAAATATTATGTCTCTTTAGCAAGACCAGAGGCCCATAGAGAGGCCAATGTATTCAGTGCTTATTCAAATTCCACAGCTGGACTTCTTCCAGGCTCTTTATTTCACCTCCATTTTATTCAGTATTATGCTAAGAAATATGATGACCCACCTTAAATTTTCAGCAAGAGGGCTATATTAATACCATAAATACTTGAAGATAAGCATGAACGCATCATTATTAAATGGAATGGAAATATCTTGACTGTAGGATCACCTCAGCAGAACTTCTTTGTTTCACTGTGGATGATGCTCAGAACCTTACACAAAACTGAAATTGCTGCACTCTGTTGTGCAAGTCATTCTCCTTGACATGCAGCCTTTGAGAATAAGCCTGCCTACAACATGACACATTTTTTATTTACGTGTATTTGAAATGCCAGGCAGTGTCACAAAATAGCCTATTTTTGAACGGCGGAAGAAGGGAACAAAAACCCTACAAAGAAACAGATTTAGTGAAATCAAAATAATTTCCTGCTCCACAGCACATTAAGTTGTGCTCTGATTTCTCTTAAAAGAACTGATTATTATCGTCCTGCAGTGAACATTTAAGATAATTAAAATCTCTTCTGTTTCAACAATACCATTTTTTAATCTAACATGTGATGTCAAAGAAGTGTGTCTCCATATGGCTCAGAATTAAACACTTGGGCTTACTATTAAAAAAATTCCATAAGCTAATGCATTTATGATGTAGCCGCCTACTCTAATATATATTTTTTTATGTGTTTGCATGTTCTCATAACTAAAAGCATTTATCATGATACATTGTGTTATTTCCTTCTATATTTTCTCTGATGTAATCATAAACTGTACCATTTTATTATCAATAAAGACTATGAGGTAATAAACCAGAGAAAGCCGTATCAGATATTCATCTGAGGTAATTTCAAATGTATAAACATAAATGTTGTCCTTGATAATGTTTTGCCCAGTTTCCCAGCAGTGATAGATGGCCAGTAATCCACCTGTGTGTTATTCAACACTTCTTCGTGTGGCTCATCTGCTGCAGGGATTAACATTCTGGTGAGGTCCTGCTTCCTCTGTGTGCCTGGACAAAAAGCAGCAGCTCCGCTAAATATTAAATACATATGCAAACAAGCAGGCATGCAAATAAAAAAATAAAGAGATGCATTCAAGCCGACCTGTTGGATGTTGTTTGGCAGATATTTCTGAATCGTTTATGCATACAATGTGTTTTATTAAATGGATGTCCAATACAGAGTAGTTAAAGGAATTCCACTGTATGCTTTCAGCTGGGGATAAAATTCTCCATGGTGTGCTGTACAATGGCTCATTTTACAGCAAGTGGAGATATTGTCAAAAGAGATTAGACGCATAATCCCTTTTCAGACTCTTAAAAATAAATACACTAAACATACTCGTTTCTGTACTGGAAATATTGAACAAACAAATTATATCATTCAAGCTCAGTATCTTCAAGTGATTCAAGCAAGTTTATTTTTTGTTTTAGTTCAGTGAAGTCCTTTATGAATAGTCAGTTAGCAAATTGACATGAACTTTGACATTCATCTGTATTAGTGCTGATTTTATAACCATAACATCATCAGACAAAAATCAGCATTCAAATTACTTGAAGACAGCAGCTGTGCAGCGAATTTAGTTTGACTTATGTGTACAATGATTTCCTACAGAGAGTTAGAAATAGGCAGAATATAGAGGGAATATGAAACTGACATCACATATTGGTTTGTTTACCATATTCTATTTACAAGACCTTGACCCTGAACTCTAATTTCAGGATTGTCTTTCTATTCCTGTACTTAGAGTGTAGGATCAGGCTCTAAAATCATATCTCAGTCCATTTTTAGATCTTATAACTAAATGTTTTATATATCTGTCTATTATGTGGAGAAAAAAATAAAACAAAAATGTGATCTACATTAAAGCATATTACTCGTAATATCCATACTTACGACTTTGTTAAATAAAAACATTGCCAAATGAGTTTGTATGTGTAAGAATTTGTTTGCTACAACACATTTGCTAGAAAACTGGTCAGACGTTCAGAGGCCTCAGATTTCTGTGAAATACTGGCTTGTTTATTATGATTTCCTAGACATAGATCCAATTACTTTCAGTAAGTTCTATTAGTACCTCGTTCTCCTTCTCCATCTCTTATCTTATTCAATAAATTAGACTTTTTCAGCCTGACAAGATCAAATCTAACCAGGTTGCAATGCTTGTAGCTTAGTTAATAGGAAAGCATTCTTTACAAGGTCTATCACAGTCAGAGTGCTCTCAGTTTAAAGTTTGAGGGGGGTTCTGATTCTGATTGGGGATGGAAGTCAGCTACTCTGACTGGAAAGATACAAAGAGGCACATTTAGATGATCTGAACCAGTTCAAAACAAAAAGATGTCATAGCTGTTCAAACAAATACTTCATATGGCTAAATTGACATCTTGTGCATAAGATGCGTTGTCACCATTCTCTCAAATGAAGAACATTTGTGTTGCTACTGTACATGTCAATGATTGCATGGTGACTGCCTGTTGTATCCTTCAGCTGATCAGTTGTGACTCACAGTCCAGCCGTCCTCATCCCAAAGAGATAGTAAAAAGGGAAAAGCCTGGAAAAGTTCAAATACTCACCATCTTTAAAATCTGTGCAAAGTTATGCTCAGCAGTAAGCTGTCCAACAAATCTGATACGACTCCTGACAGACCCAGCTGGTAGCCAACATGCATGCAGTGATGCACGGCAACAAGGACGTTCTTCAGTTGAGAAAAGAGTAACAAAGTAAACAACTTAGTTAAACTCTCCTGCCAAATATCCTCCCTGATTCTCCAAACTGAGAGAACTCTCACTGCTGACTACTGCAGGTAAGACACTGACTCCTCAGAATAACTTCACACAACCCGACTTGAAGAAAAAAATACCGAAATGTCTTTTTAAGCTTGTGAATTTGCTTTTCTTTCTTCCCCTACAGCTGAATACTTACATACAGGCAAGTTAAAAAAGACATTTTGATGTTTCATAAGATAACACTTTTTCTTCCTCTCTACAGTTTTTCTTGTTTTTCAGAAAGAAAAAAAATATCTTTGCGACATCTTTCCCCCAGGCTTTTAGTTGAAATGTGGCAACTATAAAGCTACATTGGACTTGAAAAGCTGTACAGTGGCAGGTCTGGGTTTCAAAATGACACCAGCATTGGTTAAAAAATACTCACTGCTGAAGCCCAGAGCAGTACAATGCAACTATACTGCAGGACCTGTCATATTTGTAACAGAACGGACAGAAAAACACAACAGAGACATGAGTAAGAGAGAGATTCCAGGTGAAGCATTGATTCATCTTTTATGTATTCTCGGGAGTGATTGATCGCAGCGTCATCCCATTAGTGGTGCTCAGATCACGATGCCAGCATAAGAAGGTCATTCTGCTACATTATTGTGCAGTGCTCTTCTTTGACACAGTGGCATTGTCCTCTTCTTCTAATTCTGAAACCGTTTTATTCAGCTTGACTAATTTAGATTTTTACTATATAATGATGCTGAATTCTTTTGAAAGGCTTTTTTGCACATGAATATTTAATGACTCTCACCCAGCCAACTATAAACCAAGGAATTATTGGCTTTGCTCAGCCAGTTCATGACTAATGTGTCTTAATGACGTCTCTATGGCTCCTATTTAAGACACTAATGGGCAGTAACAGATCTCAAACTGTGATGTGTTATATCAAATTAATTGCTGATCCTTGCCTTGTGTGCAACCAGTGTCTCAAGCATTGGATACCTTGTTATTGTTGTATTTTCCTTTCAGTGTGTCTGAAGCAAAGATGTATCAGACTGTGAAGCTTTATGCACAAACGGACCAATTCCAATGATGCAGCTTTAAATGCATATTAGAATAAGGGGAAGAGCTACATTAACACGAACTGGCATATCAGTGTTGTCGATAGGTGGGGATAATGAGCTGAAATCATTACGCTGAGTATTAATGGCAGACATATTTTCATATAATTAAAATGAATGTGAGTTACTGTTACAGCACTGGATGTCTAATTGAACAAGGGATTGTGGACATAAAGGCATTCATTAGGTCACAAAACTTCTCCCGACATCAAGCATGTAGAATTAAACAGATTACCAGATGAACAAATAGACAATTATGCTCATTCCATTCCACAATACTTTATGTTTAGGGAACACACCCTGTTGGCATGTCTACATTTACTGGACTGCATTGCTTTGTGCATGCACACTGCAGAAACAACGCCATGATTTGGCACATAGAACCGATTGTTTCTTTATCATGTGTGCACTGTTATTGTTTATGTGCATGGCCAAAACCACTTCCAGTATACTGCACGTGCTGATAATAAAGTCGTTTGGGATGTCTGAGCTCTGTGTTTGGGGCTTTCAAATCATGAAGATGATTTATCCGTCTTGGCAGGCGCATATTTCTGCTTGTTTATAAACTGAAGAGTTTATAGTCTTCTTAGTTTTGGCCCTGCTGTCCTCATCTGTCTTTTCACTGTACTTACAGATGAACTTGTGTCTATGCTGCAGAAGGAAACATTGAAACAAAACCTGTGTTTGTAGGCCCTCTAAAATAGGACCTAGCTGACATTACATCACAGCCCAGCTCATAAAGTTGAAGTTTGATGTTTACACACTTAAGATGAAGTCATTTAAACTCTGCTCCACAAAGTTTAGGTTTGCAAACTAATGCCTGGCAAGTTTCCACATCTACTTTATTCATAACACAGTTGCTTAGAAGCACTCTTTAACTTTTAATTCAAAAGTGCAAATGGTAAGAAGTTTATATAGACAAAGTCTGCCCAGCTTGGTGTCAGTCCCATCATGTCACATTGGTCTATCAATTTTTCAAGACCTCTTAGTGCCAGATTGTAATGCAGCAGGTATCCTCCAGCATTATTTCACAATCACGGGGGCTAATGTGATGAAATAGTGCATGCATGTAGATGTCACGGAAATTCAACCAGTCCTGGTGCCTGGACCTAACCAGAAGCCAATGGAGAGCAATACAGACAAGAAACAATGATGTCATGACTTATGTATGCTAAATATGGTCTTAAAGCTAACAACAACAATGATGCTACATGGCAGTCAAAGCTAGGTCTGCAAATAGACATTTTCATGACATATATCACTGATATACCGTCTGCTTGTTATGGATGTTAGCCAGCATTTTCTCCGGTTTCAAAGATTCCTGCAGTTGGTGAATCAAGCTATCTGTCTCAAAGAACCTTGTGTGTATCTCACAGACAGTACCGGCTGTGACAACACAGCAGTGTTTAATGCTCTGAGGAATGAGAACAGGCTGGCCTTTAAATGGTTTGAATAACATCCAAAGACAACGTCATAGCTTTGAAAGTTTCTGACGGCCTGTTTGACATCATTTCAGTCAAATGGAGATGTACCTGTCACTGTTATTCAAAACTTACATTCAAATTCAATGCACACTAAAAGAGAAAACAATGAAAATGGTGGTCCTGTCACCTGATTGGCTCATCCTTGAGCGCAATGTAACATATACCACAAATCTGTCATTCTTCTAAAAAAAAAAGATAACTTGTGTTTGGAAGCACTAGCTCCGTCCTAAATTTCATCTTACCTTTTGTGTAGGAATGTGAATCATGGGCACGAATCAGGTTTTTGTTTACTTTATTTTAATTCATAATAGTAATATCTTTCATTTCCTGTTAACGTGAGTCGTCTGAGGAGGAATTTTGGTCATTGTTCAAGGGGGAATCCCGCCTACAATGCAGCTCTCTTCTAGGGTATGTGTGGGTGTGCTCTCTGTCTTAACTGAATAATTGAGTGGATATCATTAGAGGTAGAAAAGTGAACATTGAGGACTTTATAAATAAATTGTTTTTTATGATTAAGTTTGAATTGTTAATTCATGAGCTATACAAATGTGTAAAACAATGTTCCAATGTTATAATTTCCTGTTCATAATTGTGTTGTTTTATTTTTTCAGGGGTCTGCTGTGATAGGCCAACTGAGTACCTGCTTGCTTCTGGTATATATAGGATATGCTGCCAACTCATAAGGTTGGCCTGCACAGAACAACTTGGTGCAAAAAGTGCTAATTAATCGGACAAAAGAAAAACAAAAATGACAAAGGAACCTGTGAAGATGCTAACTGTCTCCTGCAATCACTGTAAAACAATGTTTATAACATAATCTGAGGTTGCAAAGCACACGCTCAGACACTCCCACTAAAAAAAAGCAGAGACAACAATGTTTACAGTTGCACATGCAAATAACAAAAACACACCTCTCTGGGCATAAATACCATCAATAATGTGGTGTGTGCAGGGCACAAATCACCATCTAAACTGCAAAGCATGGCAGTAGATGCATCAGGTTGTGGCACGCTTTACTGAAAATATGAATGAGGAACTTCAATGAAAACCACATGCATATATAATACAAATATAATTTACTGAATCTGCAAAGAAGTGAAAGCTCCACTGCCTGAGCACATCTTCAAAAAGGTTTGTCTTGACAGCTTAAAGACAAAACAGTCAAGCTATTGGAGTGGCCCTCACAAAGCCATGACCTCAATCCAATTGAAAATTTGTGGTCATTCCTGAGAAAGCATGTGCGAGCAAGAAGTCCTGGAAACCTGATTAAGTGGCATCAGTTCTGGCAGGAGAAATGACCAAAGAGAGAAGCCTAGGGAATGCCAGCCAAAATGTTTGACCCAGTGTTAAACAATTTAAAGGCAATACTACCAACTATCATTGAAGTGTGTGTAAACTTCCAACTCACAGGGAGTTTGAGGAAAGTAATAAAAGGATAATGATATAATGTTGTAAGTGAAAAAATGTTTTTTTTTTGTTTGTTTTTTTAAAGGAAATACACTTTCAAAGTTCTTCTACAATTATTCTGACATTTCACATTCTGTAAATAAGGTAATGATCTTGGTCAATTTTGCTTTGGGGATTCATTTATAAATATATAAATATATATATAAGTCCTTATATATATACAGTCATGTGAATAGTCAGAATAATTGTAGAAGAACTTTAAAAGTGTATTTACTTTAAAAAAATAAAAACATTTTCTCACTTACAACATTATATCATTATCCTATTACTGTACTGTTAAACCACATGTAAAATCTGAAAACCGGAAAAAGTGATTTCTGTGTTTGGCTGTGGATGCAGATAATCTTAAAAAATCTAAAGGTTGATCGATACGCAGTCCAAACATACTGGCATTATGACATTCCCAGGGTTGTAATGATTTCAGATGCAATGGCATGCTGCACACCCACCACTGCACTGAGGGAGCATCTGGTCAGTCTGTGTTTTTGTTTACCCATAATACAATTCTTCCATGAAATAAACAAGTTGAGTGAGACAATCCTCTAACTGCTTTGGCTAAGTATCCTTCTTTGAGCTTCAAGTCAATCCTCTTCTGTTTCTTGTGCTAAAAATACTCTTCTGGAAGAGCAGAAGAAAGGGAACATAAATATACATTTTGAATCTAGACACTAAAGGATGTTTTAAATGTTTGAAAGTGTGGTGCAGCCTGTTACTCTGTTGCAGCGGTTGTTAAGAGGTTATTATAGCTGTAATAAAAGACAGAAACACGTTTCAGTGATGCAACCTAAGAAAGCCATTAAGCTCTATAATGAGCAGTCTGTATACCAACATAAATCAACCTCTCTGAGGATTTCCTCAAGAGCAGCAATAACTGGATGGATGTTCTTTATCTCTCTTGCCCACAGGAGATGTGTAAATCAACCAGGACCCCGAGTTAGCGATGGCGAGCAATGTGAAAAACCTGAGATCTCCCTCGAGATAAATTCTTGCTTGGACTTTGATTCCAGAAGTGAACTCCTGGTTGAAAAAAAAAAAACTTTCCATGATGACACTGTAAACCTCCCTGCTTTTTAAGCATCTCTCGACTTAGAATTGAGGGTAAAGGGTCAAAACAACAGAAGCAGGTATTTGTAAAAACTGCCTGAGGAGGAGTTAGCAGAGAGTAAAAACCCATTTAACATCATGCAGTCTAAGTGCAAATCTGCTCTACATCTTAACTGAGGAAGCTTTTTATGAGCATGAAATGCCAGTTCGAGCTACATTCTACATGCATTTTAGCTCCCTCCCCGGCCACGACTTTAAGACAATGTTAGCTATTAGCAAACGTGATTGAGTGATTGACGGGCCAATAGACAAACTAAAGACGTGATGAGAGCAGAAATGATTGGCTGGTGTTTTTCTAAGTCCCATTACATTCACAGCTGATGTATGATAATATTTGTATTTTTAAAGCATTTAATCAATCATACCTTATGGGGCAGTGAAATCAATTTTGTGGAATATGGCCAAAATTAATGAAATAAACATCTTCTATAACACCTTTAAAGAAGTAAAAATTATTAAAGGGAATTTATAATTGCTGTTTGACGAATAAAGATTTTCAGTTCCAGCTTTAATGTGCTGTAATTTGTACAATAACCGACATTTTACAGATGTCAGACAAATAATAGGGTGATTAAAACATACTTGAACTGATGCGCGCCCTCATATCACATCTTTGACAATGAGTGAGAGAAAACTGATGACCTTTGGACTGACGATGCTCTGGAGTTTTGTTCCTGGCTGTCTGATGGCTTGTCACTGTAGCTCTCAGCTATCCATACAAATAGCTAACTACAATAGAGTCAGCAGACAGGAAAGTCTGGCCTACCCAGTGGCCTCCTTTCTCCTCCGTATAGACTGTAATATAACAACCATGCTGTACAATCAGCAGCACATTGATCTCCGGGCCATCTACCCTTCAGCACATTTATGAACCACTGAGCGTGGAAGTCCCTCACTACAGTCAGCAACACAAAACTGAAGTAACCAATTTGGGCTTATTGGAAGAAATTATCCTGTTATTTGTGTGAAAGTAGCCAAGGGACTTAAAGCCTTAATGACAAGAGGGTGATGAGATGTCAAGTGCTTAAAAGCATGAATAAATCTAAAGGTTCTCTAGGGATTCTTTGTTTGGCACTTTTTCCTTGCTGGCCTTCTTTCTTGCTTTATTTTTGCATATTCTATTTCACAGATCAGAAATATGAAAAGTATTTCTCTGGAGTGAGCAGCTGCTTAATGTAACTGCTTCTTCCAGTTATTTTAGGTCGTTATTAAAAAAGGAAAAAAAGGAAGTTAAAGCATGTGTG
>JAPMNP010695305.1:0-13786 GCA_029874935.1 Atherina boyeri | reverse complement strand
GTACATATCCATTCAATGGAAGTGGTCGGGGCAACGTCATTTCAGCCTCTAAATAAAACATTATCTGCCACAAAACTCCTTCATTTCACCAGGGTTTGGTTGCTGGACTATCTAGGGGTGTGGGAAAAAAATCAATTCACATAAGTTTTGTCGTTCTTTAAAGATTTGTTTATTGAAAAAAAATCGATTAAAAAAATGTTTTTTTTTTGTTTATTTGTTTTTTTAAAGATGCAATCCAGGCTTTGAAAAAAAAAGGTTTAGTCACTTTAATATAAAGTATGTAGCAGTTTATTTCAGAAAGTCTATATTTTTCATTAATTTTGTTGTAAAGGTTTAAGATATGGAAAGTATAACAATCAGAAAAGTTTGTCTTTTCAATATTATTTTTTATATCTCTTTTATCTGCAGTCCAGCTTTTGAAAAGAAGAATACAAGTTCAAATTGCTGATTTTGCAGTATAATTCTACAGCACAGTATATAGGCTGAAGCTACAGTAAGTCGGTTCTACCTCCTAAAGGAAGTAAGCCTTTCATTTATTTGTTATTGTTTAGTACAACTTGATCAGTCACAACACAATGTAATGTATTAGTTAACAGTACATAAGCTAGTAAAGCTACAATAAGTTTTGCCAAGTTATAAATATAAATAAGTCTGAAGTTACAAGTACAATAAATAGCAAGTGCTTTGAGTTGTTACTCAATAAAAGAGTTAAGTAATTCAGCAGCTGACAGTTTTTATTAATACTGCAATAAATTTGTTGTGTATTTTAAGTTACTGTTGTCAAATGAAAAATCAATAATCGCTAATCGTGAATTGTTAATAGTCGAAAATCGGCTGGTAATCGAATCGGGACTTAAATAATCGTAATCAAATTGGATCGGGAAATCAGACAGATTAACCACCCCTAGTACTATCCCTCTGTGCCTTCAGAACGGCTTTGTTGTCATCCAGGGCTTTTTAAATGCTTTACAATTCTCTGTAGAAAATATAGATATAGAGACACAAACCGGTTATGTCGACAACAACATTGGCATGTACAAATCTTTGTAAACAAGACGAATTCTAGAACAGTTTAGACCCAGAATACATCAATAGAATTAAGAGAATATAAACTTAGCAGAGCTCTTAGATCCAAGGACTCAAGCCAGCTGGTCCAGACCAAACATGGAGAAGCAGCATTTAGCCGTTATGCTGCAAACAAGTGCAACAAACAACCAATGGAGATTAAACTTTCACCAAATGTAGAGACTAAAGCTAGCTTAAAAACATTTCCTTTCTCATGCACATATGCATGAAATCTAAACCACATATTTTAACTTATCTAGACAGTTGCTTGCTTTTAATCGTTTGTCATTTAATTTAGTTAACATGATTTTATTAATTTTGCAAACCCTTTTAATTATGTCTATGTGATTTGAATATCTTTATGTACTTCTAAACGCTTCTTCTGCACCCTGCTGTAATGCTTTTGTTTATTGTAAGGCACTTTGAATTGTTTTGTACATGAAATGTGCTATATACATAAACTTGCCATGCCTATAAATATTAGTCTTGTGGGATTCAGTTTCCAGTTATGGAATTTATACCCATAAAGTTTAGACACATTAGAACCATGTCCAAATCTACAACAGAATCAGTTCCTGCCTCAGAGAAAATTGGCTCGAGAAGTCTCTTTGTCTTTGTTTTTATATTTTTTACTTTGGTTGTGGGATTGGGATCAGCAACTGTCTTTTCTTCCATGTTGAGGAAGACATTTCCTGTTTGATCTCAGTGAGCTGTGCCCAATTCAGGACCATGTTTGTTTTGGGTTTTTTGCTGCATTTAGCTGGTCTTTTGTCCATCCACAATAAATGGATTTTAGGGACATCTTTTCTATTTCCTGATCATCTTCATCATCCAGAGATGGTGAGGAATGGCTCATCAACACCCCACAAGCTGTGTTGTTCCAGAACTTGGACTGGATGATGATTTAAGCATGTCTATGGATGAGTTTACAAATGGAGGATAGTCTGTTCTGGTGATTTCAGCTGGAATTCATGGATCAATATGTTACCAACAAGGTGTTTCATGAGAACAGGCAGTTCAAACTGTGCCTTAACTAATGACGCTGTGTTTAACTGCAGCAGATTGCAAGATATTATATTTCATCCATGATCAAAAATAAATTAGGTTTAATAAAAGTTATGCATGCTTCATGAATAATAATAATGAAACGTGACTAGTCTGAAAAAGTATTTAACTGTCAAAATATCAGCTTTCCTTCGCAGAATATCTCATAAAGATGAAACTAAATAATGTTCCAGAAAACAAAATGCATCTTCAGTACATAGAACAGTGTCCAGGTGGCATCTTTTCTATTTTACAAGTTAGTTTGATTCCAGAAAACGTGTATGATTATTTTAGAAATCACAAAAAGGAGGCTTTAAAAAAAACATATTTGTGAAAAAAGAACATTTTTAAATCAGTGCTCCACAGGAAAATACGATAGAATTAGTCCAAATTGTTCTCGTATGGAAAGGGTAGCGTGAAGTGACAGGAGAGAAAAAAGACGTGAAATGTAAAGGAGCATTTTTCTTTTAATATACACAACATTGTAACAGGAAGTTTGTACCCAAACCATCTGAATAACAAGGAAAATCCTATTTCTTGACTTCTGAAAATGACTGTACAAAGAAACTGCAACTTCTTCAGTTGGGTGGTTCATGATATAGTTCAACATGAGGAAGGTTTTCAGGTGTCCATCTGGTTTTCAGTGCTTTCTTTAGAATAATTTTAAAAAATCATTAGTGAGAGATTCTTTTGTGTCAGCATGGGGCTGTTTCAGCAAAACAATAAACAAAACTGTAAATAAAAACTGCTTTGTGTAAAAAAAGAAACATATGCCACATAGTGACAAATACTGGAAAACTGTTGGGTGTGTTTATGAATATTTCTAATGATGTGGGAAAATGAGAGCAGGGGGAAAGAGGGGGCAGTGTATATGAAATATAAATATGATGCTGCATGTTAAACTCAACTGAGATGCACCAACAGGGACACACTGGATGATTGAGTGAGTGGATGGATAGATGGATGGATGGATTGATGGATGGATAAACGAACAGATGGGGTTGAGTTTGGAGCTGCTGGGAAATATTTCACGCAGCCGACCGTCGACGGATGACAAATGTTCCTCTCTGCAGCTGCCCCAGGTAGATCCTCATCTTTGTACTATCGCTCGTCTTCCTCACCCAAATCTGGACATCAAATAGAAGAAATGCTGTCAATTGCAAATCAAGCATGAGATATAAAAAGGGTAAGGTATGTTTATATAAGTTTGCAAAGGGCATTGTTGTTTTAATATATATCACAATATAAACAAGATTTCATTCTGCATTACGTTTGAAAGGAAATATATGTTTTCATCTTCTGAATTTTTTGCATGTAATTTTGAGTCTTTCCAACCAATTGAACTGCTTTGAAACACTTAAATGAGCTTAATGAGGGTTTGTATATGATATAACCTTCTGTCTATCATTTCAGTGATTGGTAATAACTGACAAAAACAAGATAGTATAAAAAAATATCAACAAAAAAGAATTTGTGGGCATCTTTTCCTCATGTACTACTTACACCACCAACAAAAAAAATGGTGGAAAATGTCAGATTTTTTTTCTCATGGGAGTTAGAAATATCATGTTTTGGCTTGATATAAGGGGCCTATACTGATAATATAAGTTTATTTCCAAGATCCATTGCCACAAAAAGTGGACAAGAGAGCATAATCAAGAATTTGTTACCTTAAGTATTAGTAAATAGTCATTATTTGTTGATTTTCTAACTTTAAAAGTTAAAAAAAAGAAAAAGGTGGGGCTGGAATACAGGCTCCCATCACAAACTCCTCTTAGGGAACTGAAACATATGCATAATACTGAGGTGGGACACTGGTACTGTAAATATAGTTATCAGATTCTTGAAAGTCTAAAAACAAAAGTGAGGCAAGCCTGACAGATTCTACTTATCTATGAAAATGTAACTTTGATGATACTGCATCAGATGTATGCATGTTAAAACTTTGGGATGCAAACTGTTTGAACTTTTACCGTCTGGCAAACGCAGAGCAAGCCGATCCGGTACATGCAGGGTAAACAACAGTTTTTCCCCCTGTGCTGTTACCAGTCTTATAATAATAAGTATAATAACTAAAAAGTTGATTGATAGATTGATTAAAGTGCATAAAATTATAAAGCAAGCACAGAATCACATCGTTAAGAGATGAAATGTGTAATCAGCTTCTCTTTTAGATAGTTTGCAACAGGATCTGAGTGAGAACTAAAAGTCACCTCATTGGTCCCCACTGAACTGATGACACAGCTAATCTTTGTGTTGTCCTTTGACTCCAGGTAGATGGCTTGGCTCTTGTGATACCTGTCACCATGAATAAGATAAAAAAAAAACAAGCAAAAGTGCATCAGTATGTGCATCAATAATAATAATGATAATAATAAATATAAAAGGAAGGGAGGATAGACATGTGTAGACGACAAAGATTTCTCTCTGAGGCAGGCTTTACACGACAATGTTACAGTTTCTGTTTGAATCGCGGGTGCAAACGAACCGCATGTACACGACAGGGTGCGAGATCTGATCTGGTTGAAAACTATGTAGTACATATACCCGGCCTTTAGATGGCAGTGTGCCCACTTGTATGCAGCGTCCTTTGGTTTCCCCCTCATTGCCCGGAAAAGAAAAAGGACATCTCTAGTCGGAAGATACCTAACAATGGTGGCCTCATACAACTGTGGTGTGGACTGATGAAGTTTAATTACTTCTTAATTCTACACGGGACTACAAATCCACAAAATATCTAGAAAACATTGGCGGAGTGCGCAAGTCCAATATGCCGTAGGCGGCTGGCAGTGATGTCGCCGTTGTCAAAAACCCCGGCCTTCCCTTTACATGACAACAAATCACCCCGCATTTTCACTACTCCCCACGCTGGAACCCGTTTGCAAAAGGGTGCGTTCCTGCCCCAGCAACGTGTAAATCGAAGCGGTGACAAAAACCTTTGTTTTGCTGAATAAACGGTGTGGTGTAAAGTGGCCCTGAGACAACACGGAATAGATAATTGGCATGTAAAGGCAAATTAAGGGGTGTTATCTTTTAAGACCATCAGCGGATAGAACCAAACCAAAAAGAAGAGGCTGACGTTGAAAGTATTTCATCATCAAAAACCCACTGTGAATAATGACACACGTCTCTTTTAAAAGAGCTTTCCGGTGGTGTCTTCTTTAGCCATGAATAAATGAAACTTTGCAGCATGCCTCATAGCTCACTCCTCTCAGTTTCCTCTCTCCATCCCAACACTAATAGGACAGAATTCCAACTTAGTCTCTCCTCTTTAAATGACCTCATGTTCTTGCATGTCCAACACGGAGCTCAGCTCTCAAACAGAAGGGTTTTGTCACGGCTTTATTACCTTTCCATCACAGCACAATGCAATGCTTGCAATGAATATGTCTGCATACGTGTCTGCTAAATCCTAAGCAATATATCTTTCTGCAACCCAGATAAAAAGCAGTTGATCGTAAAATGTCTGTTGAACATGAGCTGGACATCGAAGCAATCAAATCTATGGCAATGTGGCCATCTAGTGGTGACACGAGCTGTCAGCAAGCTACTGGAACAAGAAGCACTGACATGTCTTGAGTAGTAAACTTGAAATTCACCATCTTTTGTCGTAGTAAAGCTTCCCCTCTTCAATACGGGCTTCGTAGCGCTGAGCAGGGTTTTCCATGGGAGCAGACGGGACGTGCTCTGGAGACGAGGGAGACACTAGAGGAGGGGACACAGTTAATTAGTATCACCAAACATTTGGGGAAAGTAGTGCATTTGCTCTCAAGCTGAGTGGCCAATGACAGCATGCACTATTCTTGGACTATTTCTTGGCGACAAGATGCACAAACTACTATTCTGATAGCTTTGCAGCCTGATGAGACATAACATCTGAAGTTTCTGCTTAAATATAGTATTAATACCAATAACTTAGCCCTTTCTCCAAACGAAGCTTCTGTGTTTTAGCAAGAGTTATTGCATGAACTTCCCTAAAATGCAAACTATTTCATGAAATGATAGGACTCAGGATCCACAACAGAAGTAAATGAGAATAGATCAGCACTGACGTACCTGGCCGTTTTGGTGATTTAAGCTGTGAAAGAGAAGATATGAAAGTAACAGCAATGAGTAAGATCCAGCAGGGACGTGCAGTAACTTGCAATAAGAGACAAATAAAACACAAACCTTATTAAGCGTTCTTAAATCTTCCATTATTTGCTCATCTGTTAACAAATAATTAAGCTGAGGTTTGAGGAGTCAAGGAGGTCATGTTTTCAATTTTAAAAACACAAAATGTAAACAAGATTTCTGGGGAAAAAAATCAAAGCACTTATTAAGCTAGTACAAAACACTACATGTGCAAATACTGAATGATTTAACCAGCAAAGATTAATCCATAAAGACTGAAGGATATCTGGTGCAGCTTTCCTCCGCTTGTCTGGTATTGGGACTGGATCATTGGGCCGTCTCCTTAGCTTCCTCGTCATGATCGGTTTTACGTCCATCGAGTCTTAGGATGTCAGAAAACAGAAAGTAAAGAGTCAAATACGATAAAATTGAAGTGATGCAACCCGAATATGTGAACATCTTGTTTGTGACCACTTGACAAGCAAGCATTTTATCGCAATAGGCGCTAAAGTGTGAAAAGATATTTGGAGAAAGTGCAACTCAGGGCAAAGTTTCTCACAAATGCAAATATCAAATTACCAGGAACCCATTATCTCCCATTGCCACCATATTCCAAACCTGCAATAACAACAAGTTAAAAGTCTGAAGTGCTCAGAGACATTGTTGAGGGAAACCACTGCACAATAATAAGGATCAACTGATACATCGACCGGCCGATATATCGGCCTGGTATTTAGGTTATTATTTGTATTGGTATCGGCCGATACCAGTAGATATCGACCCGGTACTAAGTAAATCCAGGGCAAGTATCGCCAATACTGACACCAACACGTTTTCCTTCATATTAAAAAGTAATCTAATAGTTTTGCCCTTAACTACTGGTCATGATTATGATCATAATAAGACACAGAACAAAGATTTTTGTTGGAATTCGGTCCATCTGTGAACAGGAAGTTTGAGTGATTTAATTACTTAGGAGATATGTGGTTTCTCAAACTTGAAATTTCACAAGTACAATTTAGATTTTGGAATAAAAAAACATGGATAACATTGATTATATTTGTTGAATGTTGCAGATAAAGAAACAACATATGATATCATCATATCTATTCTATTATGTAAATTGAGGGAGCAAAAACAGTATCAGCCCCAAATATCGGCAGTCCATAATCGGTCATCGGCTAAGGGTGATGGGGGAAAAAAAAACGGTATCGGACCTAAAAAAAAATCCATATCGGTCTCTCTCTATTCAATAATATTCTGCAGCTAAAACAGTAACACCAAGCTAAGCAATACCTAAAAAGACTTCTGAAGGTTTTATGAACAGATTCAGTGAGATTGATTTTCATGGGCAGGAGAAATGAGCCTGTCCTGGACCACGAATGGGCACAGGCCCCAACTGGTAGAATGACTGACATCTAGTGGTAAAATGGGCATAGAAATAACCTTGAATTACCAAGCACTGTTGTGAATGTACGATGGCTTTCAGTGAACAAAATTCTTCCAGACAAACATGTTTCCATCTACGAGTGGATTAAGTGGCCTCGGGTGAAGCGATGACTGCACTACAGGTAATTGCTTCAGCACATGTGTCCAACTAGACTCACAGCAGTCTAACCAGCACTGTGTGATTTATTGCTTGTGTTGTTCTCTCAAATGTAAGTTGCTTTGGATAAAAGTGTCTGCTAAATGACAGTAGTAGTACTTCAGCACTGTATATATTTGTACGGTCTTCCTTTATGTGCCGTTACTTATCCGAAATCGTGCTCTAGCGGCTATCATACAAAGCTGTTACTGCTTTCCTAAGTTCAGAGGGTTCTCACCTCTCACACACACACAGATCTTTGTCCATTTAAAGACACCATAGAAGAAATGGTGGCACAAATATAGCAGCTGCCATGAATGTAGAACCACGGGAAGTAGATATAAATGGCACGTTTTAAGAGAATAAAAACAGTGAAATGCTTAGATACCAATAATAACCATTTTAAATGCTTTATATTTTTTGTCATTGACAGTACACTACACATTTAAAGGATGAGAAGGTTATGTTTTCAGACTTGAAAATGGGCTGAAAATGACCCAAAAACTGCTGCGTGTTTAGAGCAGCACTATTGTTGGTCATGAGACTTTTACAGGATGATGCTCCATCACAAGCCCCACACTGTCCGTCACTCATTTCTTGCATCTACTCTAAAAAACTTGAATAAACCAAATTATGTAATTATGTTGTCTTACCCCCCACCCAAACTATCACGCATATGAAAACTACAACTCACACAAGTAGCTCAGAAAAACAGGGCTGCAGTATGTCGACTGTATCTAGAAATACTACTCAGACAACTTAATATTAAAAAGGTATAAAAAAGGAGAGAAACTCTTATCCACCCACACACTTTTACTCCATTTTTCTTGCTTCTGCCGAGTGAATCTCTGATTAATAAATGGTTTTCAAGCTCCCTTACCGCCCGTCAGCTCCATTGACACTTTCTCGTTCTCAATCATCTTCTTCTTTTCCTCCAGTTCTGCGATTAAGTTTTCCTTGAGTTCAACCTTTTTATCGTCAAACTCCTTCACCGCTGCCTTCTTCTCTTTGATGTAATTCCTCTCCACCTGTTCTGTCTGTTGAAATCACACGAAGAGGGGGGTGACAGAAAAGGAAGAGATCCATGTCATGGCTTGTAATGAGAAAAAATAATTTTACATAAACATCTGTTGCTTAATCTAATCAAATGTTCTTACCTCAAGTTGGAGAAACAAATCTGTAAAGGGAATTAGAAAGAAAATATTAAACAGTGGTAACTTTGAGCCTGAAAACGTTGTGTGCTGCGTCGACTTATTTCCATTAAATACGTTAGGAAAACATGCATCAGGGACTTTTTCATCACATGTCTACAAGCTTAAAACCAAACCGAACAATAATGACGGTTGTAATCATGGCTGCATTATTTACCCCTGTGACATTTATGTGTTCAGCTGCCAGTTAATCATTTGTGAAACTACCATCCTTCAGGGCTATTTACTGGTTTACTACCATAGTCTCCTTTTTAATATATTCAGGCACAATAAGCATTTGATTAGCACAAAATTGAATGCATAAAATTCTGATATGCAGCCAACAAGAGAGTGAAGGGGAAAAGCTGATTGCAAACAAGACAAGCAACCGAGTCAACAAATATAAACTATGTGATATATCTGGAAAACAGGAAGATGCTGAAAGATGGATGGGACAGGGAGCAAACAGAAATAGAAAGATAGTTGTCTTTTTAAAAGCTAATGTAATACTTTGATGTTTAACTGAATATATAATGTGGGTTTCATCGCATTTAAAAAAGGCACACAAAATGTTTTAAATCATACTCTTTCTACATTTAAAAAAAATAAAAATAAAATAACATACAACTCGCAATAAGTGGCTTGATTAACTCATCATGGTGTCGGTGGCCACACTGTAAGTAAACATGAAACCACGCCAACAAAAATCCATCTGACTGTCAAACAGCCAGATGGTTTATTGTTTGGACAATTAGTCAGGCATTATGAGCTGAATGCCAAATAACAACCCGAATGCTGCATGTAAACATAGAAGCTTCTAGGCTTTAATCAACGTTTTGTTTAAAATACTTTCGTGGTCAAAACACAGTTTCATATTTCTGTAATATGTTTTTTTTTTTTTCATAGTTCCTATCTGCAATCTGGTACTTATTGTTTATTCCCATTGCTCTTTCCTGGCCGAGCAAGGACTCCCAAAAACTTCAATAATTTGCTCCACACAAGGATACATCAGAAGCAAAGCACAGTGGGTTCTTGCCTGCATTTCGAAGTCTTTCTTTGTACTGCTGGTCCAACTTCTTCATTCTCTTCTGATATTCCTGCAATGTACCTGCAAAGACAACACAGAACTCATTTAATTGTATTTGGTTAGTATAAGAAAAAAAGAAAAAAAAGAAAAGAAAAACTACATCTCAATGAAACCCCCAAAACAAATTCGAGAAGTGTTGCTTTAGGCCAATCAGTTTTGACATTTTCTGCATCAAACTCAACTGAGAGAACAGTTTTTGAGACTTTTATATAAGGTGTCAATAGAATACATTACCCACCCCCCATCACCCCTAACACCCCTCTCAGCATCCAGCCACAATTTTATATCAAACTGCACTGACACAGCTTCAACATTTTGACGCACAAAATGTTAAAAAACAACTTCCGAACTCAACAATCAGTAGGAGCAGAAAAGAGCCTTTGGGACAGATGGTGGTTTTACATTCCTTCAAAAGAAAAAGCACAGTCAGCAGCTCACAAACAGTTTACATCAGTAAACAATAGATAGCCTTAATCATTTCAAAATGAGCTGCTTCTGGCAGATATATGTTTATAATTATCAATTTCTCTGCTGGGTTCTATTAACAATAGCTTGAAAAAAAGAAAAGAAAATCAACCCCACCCTCACACAAATACTATAAGATAAAGTGCACATTTCAAGAAACTTTTGAGAATTGTGGCTTTTCTTTTTACCTTCTTGTAACTGCTGCAGCTGTCTTTTCAGGGAGGCCAGTTTGTCTTGATACATCCTGCAAAGAAGTAGAGTGTCACTTATGTAATAACCCTTAAGTTAGTAAAGCTGATCCATAGTTTGAAAAACAAATAACAAACGCTTACTGCTCCTTGATTTCCACATAGTCGTCTTCATCATGCTTAGCAAGATCTGTTTCACTGGCATCCTCTGTGTCTGGAAACAGGCATGACAGAGAAAACAATTCTCAAAACTCACTCTTAACCAAAACTTTAAAAGATTCACTTTCAGTGTAATTATGTCAGCAAGTTGAATAACATTTCCTAATAATTTTTCCTGTAGGCAAAATACCAGATCTGAGCAGATCAAAGGACGTGCGTGGCACTCGTGAAGCAATGGAGAACACCCTCCTTGGGAATGCCCTCCGGTTGATTAAGATTTTGAGATTATGGGAAATCCACATTTGCCACGATCCATCGTTCACATCCACACACACACATACACACGTGAGAAAAAGTTTGGCTGAACAAAATCTAAGGTAAACGTCAATCAAATTCCACGAAGAGCGATTTTGGTTAGGTTTGCCCAAACCTCATCAATACGACGAGCAACAATGTAGCTGCTAGTCTGTCAAGCGTTTGCCGCATGGTGTGATTAATCAGCACTGTGCCCGGCTTCCTTGGTGGAGCTTGTCAATCTACAGGCAAGTCCCTCAAAACGACGTTAACATGTTTTACAACGTGGCAAAAGTCGGGAATCAGGGTCCATAAGTCCTGGCCGACATAAATATCTCAACATTTTTTTCCCCTTAAAACTCGAGACAAGCGAAGTGAAGGGCCCCGTTGAGCTGACACGGCAGTTTTCATTTTCAGTTAGCATTAATGTGCTAGCCAAAGTTAGCTCCGTCCGCTCTTTAAAGAGTAACCCGATTCTAGCTCAGGTCGTCATGGACATCAGAACCGTAAACATATCCGGGAGAAAGAAAACAACCCAGTCCTATGCTTGGTAGTCCGTGTCGGGACACTAGCGAACCTTGTAGTGTTGTCATCGCCTTTATCTCTTCTTGTCTTTCTTTCTGTTTCTCTGCAATCCGTCCCGTCTGACTGAAGAGTGTGAAAAGGGCAGAGCAGTGGACACACAGCACGCACGGCCGACCTGTCAACGCTCAGAGCTAACGTTACGTAGCTTGACCGGCTAATTAACGTTGTGTAGCCAACACCGTTTACAGCAACATTAAAAACGGTTAGGTGCACTGAAATATTTTATGTAAAACATTGAATGCTGACCTTACATGAAGGAAAGGGACCAATGTTAACTTATCCTACTGACGCAATTATTCCACGTGATTATACATCTCTTAAAATAATTAAATTAAAAACAAGTATCCGGAAAAATCTAGGTATGCACAAGTGTGTCTACCGTTCTCCAACGGGTAGATGAATATGCAATAAATGAGCCTATTATTAAATCTAATTCCATTAGCCAAAACGGGCATGTGTTGGAAACAAAATATTCTGATTTAATAAAATTGTTTATTACCTCGCTTCAAATGAACAATTAATCGCACAATACAGTGAAGCCAGTGTGACCAATAATGTTATGAGGGTGAGTGATGCCAAGTAATTAAATGACAATAATAACAAATAAGCATGTAAACAGTTTACCGATACCTTTAACAACTGGCTCAATTAGCCACTATCACTTTAAGCATTAACCAGCGTGGACGAGAATCAACATTTCACCTGCTTTAAGAACGTTTCCTGGCTGGCGGGAGTCGGATAATTAACTTTATATAGCTTCTAAGCTAACGACGTGTGGCTCACGCCGAGCTAACCCTAAAGAGGAAACTTAAGGGACTTGACTCAATTTTCGACCTAAAACGTTTACCATTTAGCTAGAGAAAACAGATTCCGTTTGAGTTCACAGATACCTTTAAATGCAAACATGAAATACAAATAGCTACATCTTCGCAACAGCCATGCGTTTCCGTTTCTTTTCCAACAAGTAGACATAGCCCAACAGTCAGTGGGTTTTTAGTGTAAAACGTTACCTTCTTCCGAGTCTCTTCCCCTGAAACTTCGATCGTCTTCGTCATCCACGCTGTCTANTTCTTCTTCATCGTTATAATAATCCACCATTGGAGATATTAAAGTCGAAGCCATTTACTCCTTTGGAGAATGTAAACAAACACAAAATAAACAATCGATTTTTGTTTTGCAGCTTGCTCGAAACTGCGCCTACAACTGGTAGGACCTCCAATCGGTAAACTGCCCAAGCATATGCCTGTTCACAATTTTTGTAATAACGACGTAGATATGTATAAAACATGTTTGTTTTTTAATTAAACATACGTTAAATAACTATTTGATGATATTAGATGCCCGAAAACAGCCATTAGGTTCTTTCTGTAAATATAATGAAAGCAAATTCAGAACATTTAAACAGGCAAATTATTAAATAACTTCAGTTGCATGCTCTCTGATGGCTCTATTGTTGGTTCAGTATGAATTTCCCACAAACAGTAAACATTTCCCTACTGTACTCTGAACTCTAATGCACCGGTGGGTTGAAAGTTTGCAAACTGCAACATACATATATAGTCAATGGTTGGTTAAACCATATATAATGGTGGTGGTGGGGGGTTACAAGAACATGAATAAATAGTTCTTGGTTATCTTTTTTTGTTGTGTGGTTGAGACCTGTTTGCATACCTTTGCCAAAATGAGTGCTCTGGTTTTCTACACAAGGTCCATAATGCTTAATTAATCACATTGTATGCATGTGTCTGTTTCAACCTTGAAATTGACCTGTAACCTGTTCCAGGTGTATCTTTCTCTCTCTTACTGCCAGTTGAGATAGATTCTAGCTCTGATCCTGATCAGATTTGAAAGAATGAACAGGTGGTCTGCAAAAAGGGCTTTAGTTGACAAACCTGAAATGTGAAATATAATTAGAATCCATATTACTTTAGCGGTCATTTGAATAAATATCTTAATTTATGCATAAAAGTAAAAAAAAGTATTTGTTCAATCAGATACAGTATCTTTTTGT
>JAPMNP010695292.1:0-28084 GCA_029874935.1 Atherina boyeri | reverse complement strand
CTTACATCCTTCTCAGCTGTGTGTCTTGGAACAATCCTGGTTAATGGGCAAAACTTTCTACCTCCAGGCTTGTTTTTCTCTCTGACATTTGCTATCAGCTGTGAGGCCCCATAAGTACATGTGCACCCTCTTAATTGTATGTAATGAATCCCGTTAGGTACAAGTGGACTCCAGTCAAGCTGCAGAAACTTAGCAGGCACCACAGATAGATATAGAAAGCTCCAGAGCTCTTTTGCGAATGAATGCTGTATGCTTAGAAACCTAAAAGGGTCTGAAATCTTTCCATGGGCACTGCATCATAAATGGTTGCTGTTGTTATGACGTAGGCATCGGTAACTACATAATAGGAGGCTCTATCCAAGTTTGTCCTGCTTGTTTCAAGATCTCTCCAGACTTTTTGTCCATATTTTTCTCTGCAAGTAGACGTAAAAAACACTTTGTGCAGCTAAAGCCCCTCTTTAGATATCCAGTCAAAATCAGAAAGTGTTTTGCATATAGTGTTTTCTTCCCTTCTTCATTTTTTTTGTCTTTCTAAAAATCAATCTGGATGAAATAGAGACGTGACGAATGGTGTTGTTGATATGGGTCATATTTTCTCTCCCTCTGGAACATTCCTAACTCCCCAATTAGTTTTATTTAACTAAAATCTAAGCTTCTCTCCATCCCTCCCTTCTTCTGTCGGACCTAATGCCATTACATCCTCCATCAGTCCTAACTTTGTTTGGCCCTGGAATCTGAGTCTGCATGTGTGTGTGCGTGCGTGCCACTGAGAGATAGAGGTAGTTATATAATGGTACACTGGTGGGGCAGCAGGAGAGAAACAAGCCAAGAAAGAAAAGTAAGGAAAGGAAGAGCAGAAGAAAATGGTCACTTGTTGGCTGGTAGGCGATCAACAGCCTATCAGTTAGTCGACCACTTTCGCTGACATTTTTCTTGTCCATTTTCCCAAGTACTCTTTAGGTAAGTCACTGATTTAACAAATTAGATGAAAACAGTCAAAATTCCTACCCGGAAATTAATTTTTTCTTTTGCTTTCTTAAGGATGTATTCTTTATTGCTCCATCTTGAAATCACCTTTGTGATGTAGTGCGTGCTTTTCTTTCCGGTCGTGAAAATCTTGTTTGTTTTTTTAGTTTCTTTTTTTTTCTTCTAACAAGCGGAAATCCATTCGAGGTAAAATTTCATCTGCTTTAATTCCCTGTTTATTATTTCATCAACTTGTCATATGATTTTAATAAATGTATGTCAGGTGGGCTCGGCTCAAATGGGATATTTGGGAGGAAAAAGCAAAAACCAGATGATGTGAAGTGGGGCGGGATATGGGTTGTAGAGCAACATGACTTACCAGCAAACGGATGGAAAGAATGTTGGATATTCTGTGCATTTCATTTACATCTGATTCCAATATTCATAGTAAATGTTTTCTTCAGCTCTTGTTAATTTTTGCCTGCTTTAGTCTGTAACAGTCCTGCCTCCTTTATAGTGTGACAACACATTCAGACATTCAGAAGCCCTCTGTCGAACAGTTCAGTAGAAAAACTATCAGAAATATGCAGAAAACTACCCCCCCTCTCATTTTGCCCTGCCATGCTTAATATGTTCTATCTGCTAAATACTGTAAACATTGTTTTATTTGGTCTTTTTCATTCAGTAGTAGCCTTTTCAGCATTGGGACATTTCCAGGGTTTATTATCATTTGGCCTCAGAAGCTTTGATTGGTGCCAAATGTCTCAATGTGTTTGTTTTTTTTAGTAATGTTATCCCTCAAAATGTGTTCTTGTGTTTTTAATTGGCTCTGAAAGGGTGGGATTCATTCTTTATTCCTTCAAATAGGTTTATTTGGAATTTGAACCGGGGTCAAAACTATCCACATACTTTCTTTGACACCTCTGGTCCTCTGATGGTTAAATGTTTATTCTGAACATTTAACTCACTTTAAGTTCATTTGGGTTCAGTTATCCTGCAGTAAAAGTTTTTGGGAGTTTTCTTCCTCTTCATTTTGTCTTTATTGAAAGAAAAACAAGTATTTAGGTCATCTGGCATAAAGAACATTGTGTTCAGCGAAGAACCATTGGAATAAATGAACATCTGAAATTGAATTTAGTGATTTAATATAGAGCACATGTAAATATGTGTTTAAACTAGTTTGGATGTTGTGGTAGATCTTGCCTATGCATGAATGGGAGAGGTTATTTTCAGCCTTATCTTGATGTTTGTCTCTAAAAGCGTCCTTGCCTTCACTGCTTTTTCTATTTTGCTTGTGCAGGGAGTGAAGCCTGCCAGTTTTGACAAGGTAGCCATTCCTGAGGTGAAGGAAATTATAGAGGGCTGCATTAGAACAAACAAAGATGAGAGGTGAGTCACAAAAACAAAAAACTGTCAACTCTAAATATGGATTTGTTTTGTTACCATATGATTTCTGCTAGTTTGGGTTTCTGGGTGGTCTGTTTTCATCTTCATTATTCTTCAATGTCTTCTGTGATGTTGATGGTTTCAAAGGTTGATAAAACATCCAGTAATGCGTGAAAGCTACTTTGTGTTAAATGTCTTTCTGCATGGGTTGAGAGATTGAAGTGGCAAATCCTCCTTTCTCTAAATTCTGATCCAACTTACAGCTTCCGTGGTTAGAAATAAGAAGTGCTCTGTTCCCTCTGGCCATGCCTTGGGTCTGCCAGAATTTCGTCATGACCTCGTGTCAGCAACTTTTATTCTTTTATCCTTTTTTTGTCTTTTTCCTTCTTCCGACTGAGTTGTTCTACCTCAACCTTTTGACCTCATCTTAACATGTTGCGATCCCAGCAAATGAAAATTGGGTGGAGTTTAAACCGTTTTGCATCAAGTACTGTAAAGAAGTCACTCCAGTTCTGCTCATTGTAGTTATTTATCTTTTAAAAAAAAAAAAAAATCCATTTCTTGTTGAATCTCCTTTTTAAAACATTATGCTGATCTAAATCTAGTTTTGGGGCTCTTTATCTCCAGGTATGCCATAAAGACGTTGCTGAACCACGCATTCTTCCAGGAGGAGACGGGGGTCAGGGTTGAACTTGCAGAGGAAGATGATGGGGAAATGATTGCTATCAAATTGTGGCTCAGGATAGAAGATGTCAAAAAGCTGAAAGGCAAGAAATCAGAAACCCACTTCAGATCATTTGAATCTTTCCTGTCGTAATTTCTCTGTAATGGCTCAAAAAGGACAAACTGGTAGAAGACCAAAGCTGATATCTTAGAGTGTTATAGACTTTACACCCAAGTGGTTGACTGACTGGCCACCTTGCTTGCAGGAAAATACAAAGACAACGAAGCCATTGAGTTCTCCTTTGATCTGAATAAGGATGTCCCTGAAGATGTGGCTCAGGAAATGGTATGTTCACTTTTGAGACATTGCTAAGTCTATATAAGATTAAAGTTAGACAGAAGGGAGTGATATTGTTTAGAAGTTTATTGCAAATAAGGAATGGAAGGTAGGAGTGGTTAACCGTTGCCGTCTGTATCCATGTACTTTCTTTTTCTAATTCTTCAGGTTGAGTCTGGCTATGTTGCTGAGGCTGACCACAAGACTATGGCCAAGGCTATCAAGGACCGTGTGTCACTGATCCGAAAGAAGAGAGAACAGAGGCAGCTTGTACGAGAAGAACAGGAGAAGAGAAAACTGGAGGCACAACAGCAGCAGCAGCAACAACAACAACAACAACAACAACAACAGCAGCAGCAGCTGCAAGAGTCTTTAAAAAGTTCACACACGCAGGTTTGTTGGACCGACACAATGAGATAACACAATCTAATGTTCGGCGACCTCATAGTCTATGATCCAGTTGGAAGATTATGTATATGTGAATCATGTTGATTCAATAGTAAGTATGTAGAACTTGGAGTTTTAATTGATATTTTGCATTGATTTGACACTTGCTTTTGTTTACATGTCTGCAGGCAGAGACAGAGGATCCTGAAGTGGAGCAACAACAGCATCACTATCAGCAGACCGGCATCTCACACACATGTAAGATTGGAAACAACATATCAAGTCAAAATAATTTGCTGGAGTCCTTTAATACTGTAGCCCCCCTTTTTTAGAATCACATTCATGTAATAAGAATTTTTAATGTGCGATCTAAGATTAACTTCTGACTATTTTTACGTGTATTAACAATAATAGATATTAAACATGCATCTAACAAAATACTTGGGGGGTAATTGTCAACGTTTTCCTGTAAAGCAGGATCAGCCATTGTTGACTCAATATTCCAATGCGCATCCCATTGTAATCAGAAGATGCCTTGGAAAGTATTCCTTCCTCTAATTGTTTCCCTCTGTAGTTTGGGAGCTTCTGTCCAAGTCATTACTTTAAGGATTAAGAGGAGACTTAACACAAGGAAACTCTGTGTCTCTCCCAGCTGAAGGAGGTGTGGACAGCGGGCAGGGTTCCTGCGTTTTCTCTTCAGACTCCCCCCACCTGGGTCAGCTGACCATGTCATACAGCTGCCCCCCCTCTTCCCAGCCCCCTTCCCAACCCCAGACCCCGTACCCCTCAAACCCTTCCGCTGCCCTGCAGCAACACCCAGGCTACACCCAGCCGCCGCAGCCGATGGTAAGTAATGACTTTGTTGAACTTACTCGTGATTGTCTCATCACATCTGTGAGAAGTGGCTCCCTCACAGATTTGACAGAAAATGACTCATCAGTTTGAAGTGAGCTCTGCACTGTGTGTGTTGAAGTGAGACGGAATGATGTTTGCAGTGTTTGGAAGTAGGCTGTTAAATGTAATTGCCTGAATTAATTTGTATTCCTTTTCTTCAGTTTAATCTTTTATTATTTATTTTCATTTGATGCAAATAGCTTTTGATCTCTTAAAGAAACATAGCAGACGGTTTTGAACTGTTTTCTTACAAAAGCATGCAGTTTGCAATATTTAAAGTAATTTTACAGACACAGCAGAGTTTCAGACAATAGTTCCAACTTTTAAAGCCATCGGTCAGATAAGATGTACCCAGTCAGATGTTTCCCCTGTTAGTCAGCCAGCGAGCTAGTTATTCACTTATCCAGCAGACCAGTGCGGTTTCTCCACTACGGTAGCCTTTCAGTCATATTTGTCGAGTCACCAACCCTTTCCTCATCTCCCAGGGTTTCATGCATCCCTCTTTCCCACCGTCCTATTAGCTCATCAGCCATTTAGTTCTTCTTTCTCTCTCTCAACCCTTCCACGTGTTTGTGAAGATCCATATATTCTAGTTATTTATTCATTTACAGTTACATACTTCATTTCATCACTTCTTTTCTGAATGTCTTTGTTTTGATCATTTAGTATTTGGGCTCATGCCATTTTTAAATTGGAGGAATCATATTCAGTGTGCTGATCAAGTGATACTTGAAACTGATTGGTTTAATCAAAATGTATTACATGTATAGTATACTTTACATTTAGCTTCATCCACATATACTATATTCAGGGATATTTTATCTCAGGATACAACAGAGCGGCAACACTTAAACGCATGAGTCAGATTAGTTTAAGGCCACCTGAAAAGAAGCCTCTAATGGAGAGGTGAGCCGCATCTGATCTAGCAGTCTGATGATCTTTGCTTCTCATCAGACTTCCAGAGAGCAGCAGCCACACTCAGTCAGATGCTGACCAAGATAATCATCCAGTGTGTGGGCTGGTTGATGGAATAACTCAATCATGGCTTTGGCTTCTTTTGAGAGGCTGTTTTCAAAGTAACAGAGAATTTCTCAGGCTTATCACACAATCAAGTTGTTCCTTGAGTCGGTGTCGTAAACAAAGCCATTATTTGTTTTATCTTATTAGATCACTTGACAAATCTTTTTAATTGTTTTTTATTTTAATGCAATGTCTTCATTTTTGGTTGATCTTGGTCTGATTTTTTTTTTTCTATTTCTTTTGTAAATTTATTTTCAGGTTTTCTTTCATGTATACTTCCTATATCAGGTCTTATGTTAATTTCTCTGTTTTGATGTTTAATTATGTTGTTTGTAATTCTATATAGGTGGATGATGTGAAACATGTAAAGGATTCATTTCAATGAGACATTTTCTGTTGGTAAAATTAACCTGTGATCCTCTGCCTCTGAACTGAACAGGTTCAGATGCAGATTGTCGAGTTGTTGAACTTATTCTCTTTGTAGTTTTGGATGTAATGTCAACTGTCAGATTGAAATAAGAAACTTTGTTATCATTGATTTATTTTGCTTCAGTTAATCTGAGTTTTCCCCTGTTTTTCATGTTGCTCTTTTGTTCTAAATTTAAGAATTTTTGTTTTTAATTTCTTTCTTTTTCATGTCGGTTCCACCCTCTTCCATCTCCTCTCCCTGGCCTGCAGCCCGTATCACACTGCCGTCGAAGTCGTAGCATGTCTATTTGCGTCCCCCCCTCCTCCTACTCCTTCTCTCCCGCTCCTCCGTCCCTGGCCATTCCTCCAAAAAAGCCTGCCACACCTCCTCCAGACCTGTCCTCCTACACCTCTACCACCTCACCCTGCACACCTCTCGCAGCTGAGAGGGACACTTTCGCTGGGCGCCTCTCCAAGGCCCTGGAGACAGTCCTACCCCTTCACTCAGCCTCTTCTCAGCCCAGGGCCAGGCAGCGGAGGGCCAGCCTACCTGCCCTGTTCTCAACCCCTGTAGGTTCACAAACAAAATCCCTGTGGTGGTGAGAACCAATGAGGGAAGAGAGAGAAAAAGATGAACACTGACCACACTGACCTTTGGAATATAAATCAATGCTTTGAAGAAGAGTGAAATAAATTATATCTGGAAACACAAGTGACAAATTAAATACTGGTAAATAACATAAGCATAAAACATTTTCTTACAGTTCACGATCATGTGACGTAGAAAAGTTTAAATAACATTTAAGTTCAATATAAAAGGCAGAAATTACATGGTCTAAGCAAATACAACAGCTTGAAAAACGCCATTTGCTATCTTTTAATGGTGTTTCTACCATAAGTCAATTTGACATAATTGTTTACTCCAGTGTTTAGTATAGTGGATCCCCTGCCTTGAATCTTTAAGATATTCCTCTATTTCAACACATCTTACTGAAATGAGTTGGTCACATCGGGATGAAGCTCTGCAGAAGCTTGATGAGGAACCACTGAATTAAATCTGGTGTGTTAAAGCAGAGAAAGGTCCAAAATGTGTAAAACAAGAAGTCCTCAGGACCTGGACTAGAAAACCAGAGGTCCTTGTTTTCATTGTTCATACTCCTCAATCTCTTTACCTCTCTCCCCCTCTAGTAGGCCATCATGTGTTCTTATTAAAAAAAAAGGGTCATGAGCCATAACCATGGCCTATGATACCAGAATCTAATACAAATATGCATCTACCATCAGGAAAAGTGCTCAGTTTTCAAGTTATGAATTAATCAAATGTTGCTCAAGTTATATAGATGAAGTTGGTGTACAAATTCATGGGACAACGCCTGCCTTTTTTACATGTTGGCTGAATTGATTTAATGTATATTTAGCTGCATTTTCACTGCAGAAACCTTTTCCAGGAACCTGGTTCTTTTTTAAAGAAGTTTTTTTTCAGCCCCATCTGTTTTGACCACAGAACCGAGGGGTTAAATAGAGTTCTAGGGGAGATATTATAGCCCCAAACTGGGCCTTGGGAATGAGATAGTACTTTGTTGTTACTGTTTGTAAAGACAACATTCAAATTTGGACTTTAATTGCTCTTATTTATGTGTTCTTATTAAATTGCTCTTATTAATAGATTAAAAAAAAGAAAGAAGATTTTTTTAAGTTAATTTAGCTGAGGAGCACTTGCATGTCTGTAGCTTAGTCGGATCTGTAGGGCAGAGCACTGTGTCTGCAGCAGAGGCTGCCATGGTCATGATGAAGATAATATTCAGAACGTGATCTGTGATTGCTTCACAGGGGCTGTGTTTCAAAATAATAATAAATAATGATAATAAAAATATCCACAACCTAACAGAAATGTGTAACATCTGATGATTTTGAGTTACAGTAACGCAGCTGAAACGGACTTCCTGGTTTACAGGCGGCTTTCGATAAGTGAGGCATCGTCGCCTCTACCGCAGACCACAGAGGCAGCAGTGGTGGTGATAAAGAGAGATGTGATTTAGAGCAGTAAAATGTTAATCTTGGAATGTTTAACAGCAGTTATGTTTTAAAGCACAAATAGAAAAATGCCTCAAAACCCATAAAGTGTGAAACATGGAGAGATTTGGACTTAACATGGCTGCAATGGACTTCCTGGTTTTAACAACCATATAGGCTTAGTTGTAGCAGTGCAGAGACTCTGGCAAACACAGTTGAGGTGGAATGAGGCGCTTTAATTTGCCTAATCTATTCTAAACCTCAGATCTCAGTGGAAATGCATCAGACCCCAGGCTGAAATCATTTTTAGCTCCAGGAAAAACAGTTCCAAGTGCTGTTTGTTGAAATGCACCTTTTGGTTTCTCAGTTTTCCAGATTTTTTTTTATTTTGATTTAAAGTCGCAGACTGTGACAACACTGTTACAAAGCTACAATTTTGCCGTCTTTTCTAAAAAAAAAAGAGACAGTTTTCCTGATTGAAGATGCATCTGGATATTACCATGCTTAAAACCAGTGTTTGGCATTTCTTCTTTCCATTTTATCCACCTGTGAGCTTGTGAATCTCTCCTTTTCTGTCTGGTCTTTGTGTAGTCTGCCTGTCTTTGCCCTGCAGCTGTAGCAGTGTATCACTTTACCCATCTGTTGTAATCGGCTTTATATCTCTTCCTTACCTGTTAGTTTCATCACTTTGCTCTACAGCTTTTAAGTACATTCTGTCTCTTCCTAATCGTGTAGTTTGCTTTCAGTTTGGAGGATTAATATAATCCCTTTCTCTCATGGTTTTGAATTTATAATTTTTTTGTTATTATTGTTTGCCCCCATATCATGTGAGCCTTTGTTGTGGCTCCCTGTCATTAAATCCATTGTATCTCATTGTCGCAGCAGCTTTCAGTGCCACACCCCTTCAGCGGAGGAGCAAGCTCAGGCGGAGGAGGCACAGGAGGGAGCATCCCTCTCCAAACTCTCCCAGACCCCCCAACCATTTTCTTCCCTTCCATCCCCGAGCGCCCCATTTCCTTCTCACCTCCTCCCACTGGGCCTCCAAAGGCATACAACACACAGAGACGCAAGAGCACCTCCATTCTCGAGGCGCACACCCGACACTTCCAGCCTGCCTACCCGCGCTACGGAAGCAGCCTCCACCCATTCTCTGGGATGGAGGGTGTTGAGACTCCACCCCTTTTTATGGTCAATCCTGGTTTTGCCGCGGCTGCTCAAAGACTTGGTGTTGGAGAGCCTCTCCATCTCCCAGGACAGTCTGACCCAAGTATGTATGGCTTTAAAGACATGAGAGCAGAACACGAGGAAGCAGTGAGGAGATTAAGTCTGAATCAAGCTGCCCTTTTGGACCATTATGAAGCAATGGCATATGGAGGATATCCAATGACTGCACACCAACTTGGCCACTTGGGTTTCCATCAGAGGCAGGCAGCAGCTGCAGCTGCTAGCTTAGCCTTTGATCCTGGTCCTCCTTCTCAACCAGGGTTCTTACACCCACACCTCATACAAAGAATGAGTGCACACAGCCCGGTACCTCCATCTTTACCCCAAATGAGTGCATCAACAGGTGGTTCCATCTCCTCCTCATCTGAGGGATGCTATCCTCCACAGCATTCATCTTCGTCCTCTTTCCCTATTTCTGCACCTCCAGTTATGGCTGATGCCCCTCCATCTGCTGGAAGTGTCTTTGAATTTCATTTAGCAGCAGCGGCTGCAGCTGCCGCTGCTGCTGGGGACCCAAATCTCCTAGCATCCAGACTTTACAGAGCCCGAAGGAGCTCCATGGACCTCCCTCTGGAGGACAGCTCTGGAACAGGATCTGGTGGCTCTGGAACATACAGCCGCCTCCAGCCAGTGACGGAGGAACTGCACACATACATCAGTCCGGAGCTTCCCTTGCCCCCCGGAAGCCTTCTCCTTCACCACATCGGTGTAAACACAAAGGACAGAAGCCCGGATCCGTCTAGTGACTCTCTGGCTTCCTCTGACGCAGGAGAATTCCAGTCACCACCTCCCCCACCTCTCCTCCCTCCCTTTGATTCCTCTGCAGCCCAGTCTATCCCTCGCTCCTCCTCATCTGTACACTATGATTCATCAGGGGGGCTGCTTCACATGGATCCCCAAGGACATCCACCTTCAGTGCAGAACTTTTTCCCCCTCACCCCGTCGTCTGAGCTCCCGCATGGGGGAGCACCATCAACTCAGCTGGAGTCGCTGATGCAGAGTGCCTGGGCTCGTCATGGAGGGGTGGTACCAGCCCAACCTGATATGACATACCACGAGTCATTCCTGGCCATGCAGGCTGCTAACCCCCCTCTGGTACAGTTTAGACCTTAGAAACACCCACAGATCTCTGGGTCAGTTACAAAATTAGATCGCCATGGATGTCGATGATACTTTTTGAATTACTTACTTGAATTGGTTCTTTCTTGTTTTGGCTTCAAATTATTGATATTTCATACATTGGTGAAAGATTTGATAAACATTGACATAGATTTCTAACACCATAAAGACAATTAAAAATGGAATGTTCTCTTCCCAGTAAGATGGAAATGGAAACTACACCATCCATCAAGTAGCATGAATCATTTTAGGAATTATTTGATTAAATTTATATAAGTGATCTGACCCAGAGGCAGTTATACCAATCCCTGTTGTTTTTATACCCTGTTGACCCAGGTCCTTCAGCTCATGCTTATTTGTCATCTTGTAGTCTCGTTGTGATTTTAACCCCCTCCAGTCATATCAACCCCCACAGAGAGTGTCTCACAGTCTGCCATCATAATATCAGAGTGTTTCCTAATAGAGGAATCGCACGGGAAAAAATGTAATGAAGAGCATGACTTCAGTCACTGTTAGTTTAAGGAAGGCTTAATAGAAAAGGGCACGACAGATCACATCTGGGGAAGACCAGGACAATTTATCCGAGTCTTTATTGTTGGACATACAGGCGGTAGTCTTTGAGACACTCTCCAGTCTATAAGCTTTATGAACAAGCAGTCTAAGCCCCCTCCTTTATGCTTTTATGTTGTGTATTTGATGTTTTTTTCTCAGTTTAAGTAAGTAATATTTTGTCTGTATGTTCATATATGAATGTATATGAGAAATGTGTGTTTGTATCGGTATACTCTTTCTGTGGTATACTTGAATTTTGCTCATACAAATCCAAGGTCAAATTGATTATCAAAATGTTATTTGCGCTCTTACAAAAAGCCATTAAAACTTAGATGTAAACAGGATGAAGTCAACAGCCATCTCGGCACGGGTTGAAATGCCATTGACGTATGATAAATCAGCAAGACTTTGTTGATTTGTATGATCAAACACACAGAAACATACAACAAACTGAGAGGGCTTAGACAAACCAAGCAGTGTAACCTTGTACAAAGCCATTCATACATATGTTTTATAAGTACTTTCTGTTGTTTTGCTTAGTAAATGTGAAAGAGCTTGGATTCAAAGCAGTTCCTTATTGTTTTGTCATTTCCTGGCCTAGACTGAAGAGCAACTTCACACACTGGGTTCAAAGATCACAGCTGAACTCTATTAAACCCTTAGAACGCTGATGTTTTCAATATCATCTATGCTTTCTTCATTTCATTTACATTCAGCCTTTCTTTTAATTCCTCCTTTACAATCATTAACCCAGGCTTTGTTTTATGTAATTTACCTGATCTTTTCTTTCTGTCAGTTTTGATAATGAAATGTGTTTCCTGTGAGGTTTTTTGCCGTCTTTATGGTGCTGCCTGTACTGTTAGTAAAAGGTAGGTAGCAGTGTGTCTGGAGCAACATGCTGTACCTGCATAAGCTTTCTTCACACTTGGTGAAGATGAGCTTCATGATGAGTGCAGAGTTGCACACAGCCTTCTAAGGGTTCAGTCACCAATAGGTTGGTCAGAATTGTCTCCATGCAGATGTGTGTTAGATTGTTAGAGTCAGGGAAGGCGAGGGATGGATAGATCATGTATCAGAGAGTACTTTGAAATCTCTATTTAGTTGAGTATTTTATTATTCATTGCCATCACTCTAGCTTCTACTACAAGCAACAGTATGTAACAATCCTGTTATTATCACTGCCAATCACGTAAGGTCTTACCTGCATGTTAAAACAAAAGCAAAACCCTACTTACACCCTTCCTAACCCCAGTGCAGTGCCTGTTGTGTTACTGTATATGCATACGGCAGGCGTCTGTGTGCATATATTTGTTACTGGATGCATTAGTGTGTATGGATGTCTTCGTGCATGGGTGCATACACAAGAAGAGAATCTACATTAAAAACCGATCAGTAGAGAGCAGAAGTACCTTGTGTTTGCACTCATGCATATTTTTGCTTTCGAAGTTACAAACATGCTCTGATTGTCTTTTTTTGTTTGTTTTTTTCTCTCTCTTTCCTCTCAATCTCTTTTATTTCTCCTCCCCATCCTCCATGGTTTTATATCCTGCCACATTGGATCTCTTCCTCTCTCTGTTTTTCTGTTTGTCTTCCTATAAATCTGTTTCTAAGCAGCAGGTGCGGGCCTCCACCCCTCAGCCAAGTTCAGGACCTCCTCTGGTGCCAGCCACCACCCAGCCAGCTCCTCCTGGAACTTCCCAACAAGTAAGAAACATTGAAACCCACATAGAGATCAAATGCAGAAATGGTTCAACCCTTTAGTTTTTAGGCATAGTCAGTAATTTCTCTTATGGAGCTGACGCTGCATTAAAATCACATTCTTTCTGAAGAAATGTTTTGCTCACTGCACAAAACATCTCCAAAAGTAGTTGCAGCTCTAACCCGCTTTAATCGTGCAAGAAATGTAATAAAAGAGGACTTGTTTCGAATTAGAATGAAATGGCATGAATCTGCAAATATGACCTAATTGGATTCAACATGAAAGTTATCATTGTGGTCACATCTTACTAAAGTATTTTGTCTTAGCACTCATTTCTCACTTATTTCACGTCTCTCTCAAACTCTTCATCTCTGTGTGTGTTCTCCTCCAGGTTGTATCATCGAGTCAGAGTAGTGCATCTCTTCAAAGCCCTACACACACAGCTCTACCACAGGCGCCTGCTCAGGTACGGGACTTTCAACCTATTGCGACCTTGGGTTTAAATCAACCATGGGTGCTTTGAAAGGCACTGTCAAATAAAATGTATTATTATTATTATTATTATTATTAATATTATTATTATTACTTATTATTAACATGAGTGAGAGAGAAACACTCAGGGTGGTGGATTGAATTTAATGTTTTGGTAGTGACACAGGTATGCACACACATTCAGTAGATATAATCAAATCTACAGTATGTTTTGCATGTTGTTGGTATCAAATGGGAAACCAGGAGAACATATTTCACAGAAAGCGGACAAGCATGAACTAATAAACTCACACACATTACAAGCCATGACGTATGTGTAATTAAGCAGATTAAATTTAGACTTTAGACATTAAATTTAAACATTTAGACACCAATAACATAAATGTTCTTAGATTTCATGCTGTGGATGTTTATGTCCTGTGTTATTATAGCATGTTCTGCTCTGTTCCACTTTAAAGTCTTCATCAACTCAATTGATTTCTTCTGTTTTTTGCTTTTTTCCTTTCCATTTTCTGGCTTACTTATGGGCATGCTGCCTGTGTTTACCACTGGGTTTGTTTCTCTGTTTTTCACTTATTGCTTTTTTTTGTTGTGTGTGTGCATTTATGTAGTTGTGTGATCTAAGTCCATCTCCCAGTATAGAGCACCTTTACTTCTTGTACCAAGCTGCCCATCTAACTTTGTTCCAGGTACCATTGTATATTGCAATATATGTGTTGTGGGTCTTCTGTTATTGGTTGAATGTGAGTGAATCCATCCTGTTACGTACCCTGATGTACCTTTTAAATGTAAATGTGTTTCAGTGTGATTGTGAGTCAGTGTGTTTGATGTTGAACAGCATACATGCAAGATATTTACCTTTTTGTATATACCAGCTGTCGTCTGCTGTTCGTCAGCATTTTTCCTTTGTTTACCTGAGACACTCCAACTAACCACCTTATTAAAAGCATGCATTAGAACTACATAAACACATTTTATGGAAATGCAGATGGGTAATATTTCCAGGATCAAGACTGATAAACATCAGGCAAACAACAGATGAGGGACAATCTAGAAATGTTTATGCTATCAGATGTACAAGTATAAACAGTTTTTTTTAACCTAAAAATCTAAATAAAATATTTGTTTTCTAAATTGAAATATCAATATGCAGATACCTAAGTTAGCAAAGTTAGTAATGCTCTAAACGGTGCATGATTTTTTTTTCAGAGTGATTGATGGGTTATGACCCTAGACCGTAAAGTATATCAGTATATTTGCTGTCTCCATCTTGGTCTCTTGATACTAGAAGTTATGAGTAAGCAGTACATCTGAATATGAACCATAAAATCATACTTTCATATCAGATGTCAAAAATAAGATAGACACTCCAAACACCCCCCTTATTTATCAGGGTGTCTTTAACAAGACATCGATCTACATCGATACGTTGATTCCATGACCAATGATTTATTTAATCGAAAACATGGATCAAACATCGATACAGTTATCATTTGTAAGACTCTCATAAAAATGAACTTGTGTAATTGTTTACATTTGCTTTGCTCTATTAATCATCAACATAACAACTATCATGGTCAAACTTGTGAATTACAACCCTATTATTTATCATTTATTTTACTCTTAAAGGCAGGGTCCATGATGTTTTTCTAGAGCATCTTTTACAATATTGGTTTAATTCCTCTTCAGCACCGAATTGTAACCAATTAATTAGATGCTTTATCACAAAAATGTGTCACCTGGGGAGCATAGAGGATTGAAAAAACACCATCCAATCATTTGACAGTCCCGTCTAAATGATTGAATGGTGATGGGTCAATCAAAAACAGCTGGCATTGGTCCCTCCCCCAGACATGTCCAAGCATTGCACGTTCCTGTACTCTGGAGGCGTGGTTTCCGGGCTGAAGTCTGAAGAAAGGGGTTTGGACTTCTGAAATTTATATTTTCAAAATTTTGTTTGCTCAAGCCTTTTTTTCCAGAAACCTGGACCCTACATTTTAATGAGAGCACAATTTACAAAGAAGAAAATAAAAGTATTAAATCATTAACTTATTTGGAAAATGCATACTAAGCTCTCAAATTAAGTAAGTAGTTTCATGAAGACTTCAATGCAGATTTTTAATTTGTTTTGCAACTAGATGAGTTGCCCCCTGCTGGCCATTTGGCAGATGGCAGGTTTAAACCACATGCATTGGCTTCATTTTTCTGACCAAAAGTCTTCACTCAAACCTCTTTTTCTCTCTCTTTCGCACTGTTTCTGAAAAATTTCTCAATTTTATTTATGACTAGGAATTGTTCCCGGTGACAATCTTTGAAGTAATGAATTCTTAGGAGATGACGTGTAGGAAAAGGCTTCTGAAATTATTTTGCAAAAATCTCAGTCAGAGGAAGCGTTTTTCAAGATCCGTAGTCCCCGCTAGTAAGAATGTTGCCCATCTACATTGTGAGAAGAACTTGCTTGTTCTTCCAAAGTCTTAAAAGCCTTCCTGCACATTGTCTTATGAGTTTTGTGTCGTGGTTGCATGGTTGAGTCATGTGTTTCCAGTCATTTTGACATGAATTTGTTGTTTGGAGCTAAAGATGTTGTCACTAATAGAGTTGATGTATGCATCAGTTGTCCTGTGCTTTGAGTGTGAAACACAAAATCAAATGTTAATACATTTCAATGAGCTGTAAGAGGCTTTTTCTTCAGCTCTTTGTTTTAACATCATATATTAGGGACGCCAGTTTTCTCCAGTTGTATATGATGTAAAGACGGGCTTTAGCTCATTGTCTTTTCCGAGGCGACTGAGTGAAGTCTTTCCCAGTATGCTTTATATTTGTCACTTCTGATCACTTGCTGGGTTTACCTACTTCCTCCTCCTCCTCCCTGTGATGCTACTTCTGCCTTTTTCTCCCATTCTTCCTCCGCTTATCCTCTGCCTTATCTACCCTCTTCTTTCTTTTCCCATCCCTTTTTCTTCCTCCTCTCGGACCATCCCTCTTAGTCCAGTGCAACTCCGTCTACCTGTACCGTTCCTTTGCCAACCCTCCCTTCTCCGTCGCCGTGTATTCCTGTCGCCGTACCGACAGCAGTCATGGTCTCCCCTCCCTCTCCTCTGCCAATCCCTGTTGGGATGGTGCCTACAATTGTTTCCCCTCCTACTCCTCTTCTTCCTCCTGTGCCCACACCCGTGCCTCAGCCTTTGGCCACCGTGGTGCCAATCATCAGTGTAGTCACCGCCCCGCCCGATACTCCCATGGAAGCCCCTCCCAAGGTACTGGTTCTGATTAGAAACCCACCAAGTGGATGTCATGTCCCTGCTCTGTGTTTCTTACTATCAAATACTATATGAAACTGTTGAAAAATCAGGATACCCCTTCATTTAGGATTGATTCTTGCTGGTTTATAGGGGATTAGTAACTACACAATGTTTATTGGCGTTTCTTGTGGAGTAATCTTTCTGTTTTGGTGTATGAACAGCAGTAACTTTTAGAAAAATATCCTAACTTGTTGTTGGAGCAAGTGCAAACTTCACTGATTGCCAAACAGGGCTTTAATTGCTCTGAAAACAAACTTTGTCTAATAATCGTCCAGAGGTTTGTTTTTGCAAGAATCAACTGTGGTAATTAAAAGCTGTTCTTTGATTGATTTTCCCCAGAAATCATTTCTGCTCTTTTATAACATATATAAGACAGGGTAGTCCACAGTGTGGGAGATATGCATTATTATTATTTTTTTTGTACTACCAGTCCTTTTTGCTTATAGAGTTCCATATTCTTGTTTTTGTTGAGATTTTGCTGAGCTCTGTGTTTTATCTTACTTATATTCTTTCTGAACTGACTGAATTCTTATTACAACAAACAAAAAGCACACACTAAGACTTTGCTTTACGTATAGTTGGTTTTGTTCTCTTCTTTTGTAAGACTTTGCTTTGTTTCCCAAGATTCATTGCTGCATTATTCATCCTCAATGTGCTTGGGGTGATATTCACTACGCTTATTCTGTGCGTTTTCATAACTGTGTGTGTCTGTGTTTCAGTCGGCCCCACAGTCCTCAGAGCTGTCACAGCTACAGCTCCCTCAAGTTCTCTCATCTATAGAGAGGTAATTTATGAAAGCACAAGCACTCTCAGAACCCCCTACACTGATGTCGGACTCCTCAAATACAACCTAACTTTACTGATCACACTTGAAAGTTTTAAAGCTTTCATTTACTCTGCGTTTACATCTTTGTTTCTTACTTTGTAACTTAGCGGGCACTCAGAGACCTCAGGCTTAAGTGACGGCAATGAAGGAGGAGGAGGCGGTCGCCACGAAGGCCGCTCCACCAAGCGACATCAGAGGCGGTCTGTGCGCAGCCGATCGCGCCACGAGAAGATTTCCAAGGCGAAACTGAATGTTCTTAATGTAATAACACACATTATTCATATCATCTTATTTTAATCAGCATAAATCCAGAGTTGTATTGCAAGAATAGTAGTTTGCCTTTTGCTGCTTCTAGTTCTTTTATTCTCTTTGTTCACCATTTTTTTTTGTATTTGTTGCATGTTTGCATGTAGATTTCTAACCTCGGAGACAGAGTAGCCGAGTGTCAGCTGGAGACTCACAACAGGAAGATGGTGACTTTTCGGTTTGACCTAGATGGAGACAACCCAGAGGAGATTGCCCAGATCATGGTATACACACATTCGCACTACTGTTCACATCCACCGCACATTTTAGGAGGAAATATCATGGTTTTTCCCCATAAAGGCAGAATTTGTTAGCTTCAAGGAGATTATTTGGCAATTCTTCCCAACACCAGGTGGCATCTTTTTCTTTTTTTCTTTTTATACAAGAAGCGGACTCTGGCGGTGACATTGATTGCTTTGAAATGGCTTCATCCATACTTTCTATCAAATAAACTAGCAAAGGTTGATTAGTCTAAATATCTGCAAGCTCCGCTCTTCCTCTTCCACGTGAAGACTGCCGAGGAGTTATAGTTTGAAACGCTACCCAGAGTGCATAGTTATTTTTTACATAGATTTATATTGAAAATCTTTAATATACTGCCTTTAAGTGTGTTATATATCATTCTTTTTTTTCTTTTTATTTGCAATATAATATTACATAGCCCGCAGTCCCATCCAAGAAGCTCCTGAATAGAATGAAACACAGTACAAGCTTGCAATATATTTGTAAACCACCCCTATTGTGGCATCTTTGACATGCCTTACAGAATTGGCAGGTGCCTCAAATTATTTGATCAATCCATTCAACAGTGACTGCAGATTTGATCTCTAAGAATGGGAAGCCTGAAAGCCTTGAAGACAGTGGAGCTAAATCTGAGCGTTTTAGACAAAGGTGACAAAAGGTGTTAAAATCTAAAACTCCTGCCAGAAATCATGTGAACAGCCACTCCTAAGGGCCACGCCATCCTGATGAATGACGGTTTGGACATTTTCACGGAAAAAGCACTGACTTGTCCATACAATGAATAAAGCTGTGCAAATATTGGAATGGGGGAAAAAGAGCTAGGAGGGAAGGCTTGAATGTGTTTTTTTTTTTTTTTTTAATAGAATTTACACACTTTTTTGGAGAAGAAACTTGGAGAAGCATGAAGTGCTTTTAAGTATAATTGCTAAACATTTACAGTATTAAATTATTTGGCTATGAATACCTCTCATAACATAGCTTAACTTTCTTTAAGGCTAACCGGAGTTTAGAAAAGTAGGCCAATACAAATGGAAAAAGACTGACTAACTTAACCTAATTAAATCTTCAGCTGATAAACACATGCCAGTTGTCTAAATGTTATATCTTAAAGAACCCTTATTATGCTCATTCAAAGGTTAGTTGTTTAATTTCGGCTGTCTGCTGAAACATGTTTACAGAATTAGATTTTTTTCCCTGTTACTGCACTGTAGCTCTTGTCATCATAAAGTGAAAAAATGTACGAAAGATTAGACGTCCTCTTTAAAACTGTCATTTCAATGAAGATTTGGCACAGAGCTGGTGTTTGTGACTTGCTTCTGTATGTGTGTCCAATTATGTTTTACATGCCAGTACTCTTCTCTGTAACCCAAATCCACTGAAGTATATGTAATTGCTATTGCTCTGGTCTTGCACTTTCATTTTGTGTCTTCATCAGACTCTTACACAAGACAAAAGTTTTAATCTGCCCGCATTGGATGAATACTTAAAACCAGGTGATGTCTTTGTCATTTACAAAATATTTGTGTCCAGGTCCAGAGTGAGTTCATCTTGGAAAGTGAGCGGGAGTCATTCATTGAGCAGGTCAGAGAGGTAATCGAGAATGCTGATGAAAAAGGTCTGGAAAGAGACTCAAGCTGCCAGGCAAGTACAACCCTGAGTCATCATATCATTCCTTTTGTGTTTTTCTTTTGGGAGGTTTGGGAATAAATTTGTAGCCATAATGTACATGATAATCATCTGAACCTTTCAGTTAACATGACCTCTTGTTGATCTACAGATGGCGGGGAACAAGGAGGAGCAGATTCCTATGATATCTGCCCCTATGCAAGGTAAAAACAGCAAAGCCAAAAAACCTCAGGGGTAACATTGGAGACTATGTGGCAATCCAGCGGCATAAAATAACTATGTTCACGCTGCTGGAGTGTCTGTAGGACTCTGGTTCTCTCAGAAAATCTGTAGACAAGACTTTCTTCTGTTCATTTTTTAAGTTGCTGCTTCTTTTTTTTTCTTTTTTTAAAAAAGTAAGCAGAGACTTTTGGCCTGCTTAGAAGTAAAGCTGCAGCATCATAGTTTGCATACTTGTGTTATTTATTCAGGTACTAACAAATTGTGTTTCCTTTGTAATCAGACATCCCCCCAAGTGCAACAGCACAAGTGGTCCATTCAGCAGGTCGGAAATTTATCGTTAGCCCTGTACCTGAAGCCAGGTTGAAGGAACAAATGGTCCCCCCCTCTCCTTCTCCTGCACCTCTTGTTAAAACAGGTAATGACTGTATAATTAGAGCATCTTAGTTCAACCTACTTTTCTTTTGTTTCTTTTTTTCCCCCCTAACAAGTCTTGCACTTCTGGGTGTGTCGTGTCCTGGGTATCCGGGCTCTTTAGACTTCTAAATAGGTGTATACATGCTGAGCTATGCAGAATATTATACAGATAATTTCTTGTAGGGTCTAACTGAAAAGTGTGATTAAGTGATTTCGTTCTTTTCTACTTCTTCCAGCTCCATCTCAAACTCCTGGTCAAGGTTTGGGGCTGTCGCTGTCTGCGGGAGCAATCAGCTTACAGCAAGCCTTTTTTGAACTTAGACAGAACCAAAATCAGTTTGATCCGGGACCCAGCACTGCTCCAGCCTCCGTCCACTCCACTCATCCTCTTCTGCCACCTGTAGCAGCTTCGGCCCCTTCACACAGTAGCATAGTCACTCCCCCCATGGATGCCACTGCTGGGCTTGTCCCTTCAAGTTTAAACCAGGCAAAGGAGCAGGTCTTAGATTTGTCTCTACCTCCCCTTTCCTCATCCTCCACTCCCTCCTCAATGCCCCCTGTCTGCATCAGCCCTCCTTGTTCCTCATCTCCACCTGCTACCATGATAAATCAGTCCATTCCTCAGTCACAGGTACTTTCTCAGGCTGTGTCCCAACCACAAGCCCAGGGACAAGCACAAATCCAGCCCCAGGCCTTCATCCAGTCCCAAACAGTCCCTACTGTCGTTGCCGCTTCAGTACCCCCCACTTTACCAACAGCTAGCATCTCTAGCACTGCCCCAGCAATGCTCACCTCCCCTCCTCCCACCCAGGCTCTTCCCTTTGTGTCCTCGCCTCCCTCTTCCACTCCGGCAGTCAGTGAAGTCTCATCTGATCATCCATCAGTCTCTCCCACTTCCTCCCTTACATCTTCCCTCTCGTCCTCTGTCATCCCCACCACTGCCATCCCGGGTCCTCAGCTTGCTCCCTCCGCTCCCTCCCAACCTGTTTCGTCTCCCCCTTCTTCCTCCTTGGGGCTCCAGTCAGTGACCGCAAATGTTCCTTCAGTCCAACCAACTTTGGTGCACTCCCAGCCACAGACGGCAGCCCTGCCGGGGCAGACGCACACGCACAGTGGGGAATGTGATACAAGGTGCAACGTGGTTGACACATATCAAATGTCAGTACTTGAATTATTATTGTGCTAATTGTTTAGTTGAGCTGCCATCAATGAATTATTCAGGATGAATGATCTATGTTTTTATTTTCCTCCAGTATAAAATATTGACACTTTTTTTAAAAATCACACTTGATTTCTTTAGAAAACAAAAGCATAACACTGATCTAATCTGATCTTTAATCTGCCCTTCTCAGGTGTGAGGCCTCCTCCGAGTCCCAAGGCAAACCAGACGACATCCAGGCTCTAGATAAGAAGCTGCGGTCTCTCTTCATGGACCTCGGTGGAGGGGTGCAATCCGGACAGGGTGACATCTTGGCCACTGATTTAGCCTCTGGAGCATCTGTGCCTGGTACCTCGTCCCCGATAGGCCCCAGCTCTACCTCCACCATAGCTGCCACGGCACCTGGCTCCAACCAACAAACAAATCCTCCTCAGCCCCCCACCAGCCTGGCACTGGGCTCACTGGGGTCCTCTGCACCAATCCAAGGCCCTGGGACACCTATCTCCACCCCTGCACAGACTGGTAAATGGATGAATGTGTTTCGTCATTAAAATTACAACCATCTTGTTTTATTGCATCACTTTTTAACTTTCTGATTTCATTTCCCGTAGTCATCCCTGCCACTTCCTTAAACCAGACTACTCCATCCAAAACCCCCTTATCCAGGGTACCGGTGAGTTTTCCAGTTTTTCAGTTTTCCAGTTTGGGTAGATGTCATTAAACTACACTTGATGCTATTTATAGTTGATACTATTCCTCATTTGAATATGTAATTAAAGAGCATGTGCATGTTTTTAGATGGAACAAGCTAATTTATTCTGCTCAAAGGTAATAACTCACAGCTATTATGGTTCATCTGCTCCACCATGTTTCTATCTACTCCTCTTACAACTCATCAGGCATGCAAATTAATTTTAACATCCTCATCAATGAGAACTACTCTGGTAATCTTCCCTATAAATCTTTTCTATTGTCCTTTCTCCCACTCTGTCTTTTCATCACATCTTTCTCTGGGATCAGGCCACTTCTCCTCCTTCAGAACTCCTGACATCCTTCCCAGGACCTTGTCTAATACAGGTGTTTTTTATTTTTTTTGTTCGTTTGTTTTATGTTTTTTGCTTAATTTTATCTGTATGGTCTATTTGTGAATATTGTGTGTGTAGCACTTCTGCGTCCTTCCTCTCGGTTTCCCTAAATTGTTAAATACTTATGCAGTGACAAGTGACTGAAGTGCAAATAAAATCAAGAGCCCACTATCCAAACGGAAAGATGAAAGGTAATAACAGTGTGAGGCAGGTATGATTTCCAAATTATGCAGAAAAGAAGTGAAGAAATGTCAACAGTGAGAGGCAGTAGTGAGACGAGCTGAGGATCGGGTACCTCTGAACAGAGAAACGGTTTCAATGGCTTTCATTTCCAGACTGTGTTGTTGTGGCTGTGAATGCTGACGCCTAAAAATAGATTTTCCATTTTGCCAGAACAGTGCACTGAATAGCGGGACATGAATTACAGCTCCTATGAAAAATCTGACCTGCCATGTCACAACATTCACTTCACGTCCCTTACTTAACTCTCCTGGGCAAGACTTGTCCTGTTTGATTACAGTAATCCTCCTGTGATTGAAGTTCACATGGGGTCTAAATTTTAATGATTTATTTTTTAATTGTGGTTAAATTGCTCAAGAGAATGGAAGGCTTTGCATGCCCTCTATTTCATTCCTCTGTGTATATTTATGCAACAGAGGAATCTGATTCAGTTCAAATCTTGAGGGATGATTTTATATATTTTTCACTATATCTTTATCTGAAATGGTCAACATTTTTTTCATAAAAAGATTCTAATTTTGAATATATTTTGTACGCTTTTAATGGTGTCTTAAACAAGACCAATTTTTACTAGTTGGAGAGGAGATGTGAGAATAACATAACATGCATAAATCACATGATGATTGTAAGGTTCCATGTTAAGTATATGAGCAAGGTCTTTAGTTTTGATCCTGGTCTTACCGTAGAGGAACCCTGCCTGAACATCTGTGGCTGCAGCATTCATCACTTTAACTCTGAGCTGGGGTGCATTATAAGTACTCATTAGCATCTTACAGTCAACTCTAAAACTGTCTGGCAAGCAACCAGTCGAGGGGCTAAAACTTGGATTCCTTCTTTGAATGCATCTGTACTTTTGGCTAATATGTGCTTATGTTGCTAAAAAGAAAGTAGCTATAAAACTGCTGTGGCTGCACTTCATTTTGTTTGTTTATGCATGTTTAACAGTATATCTGCCGATATTTTCAGTCCCAGCAGCCTCTGGAGGATCTGGATGCCCAGTTGAGGAGAGCGTTGAGCCCAGAGACTGTTCCTGTGAGCTCACACACACAGGTAAACACACAATTGTTGATATTTTACTGTAGCAGCTCAGACTGGAACTGTGTATTTTCATTTGATGAGACTGCTTAAGCTGTATTCTCCTCATTCTCTGTGAACGTCAGGCTCCTCACAGCGGTGTGCCTTCAGTAGGACAACCAAGTACGTAGATAATATTGACTCAACATTTTAAGATGTGTTTGTGTCTTTTATCTGACTGTTTTTTCTACTTTTTATCATGTATCTTCCAGTTCCCTTCTCTCTGGAGGAAGAAAAGGTGTTTTCTCCTGCATGTGGAATTAAATTGGGAAGATTTCAGGTGAAAGCTTTTCAACAGTTCAGATTTTACTGCATATCTTGGATTTTTCTGGATTTTTAAAACTGCGATAATACATATCACTGTATTAAAGTCCACAGATTAGACTTTGATTATTACACTAAAGTTATTATATGTCTCTGTCTCCTTCTCTTGGATTTCCATTTGTCTCCTATGCCTGTTCAGGTCTCATTGGCTGCAGAGGAGCCTGCCGTCCAGCGCCCAGCCATCACTGAATCTTCCTCCACCACCTCATCCACTTCATCCTCCTCTTCTTCATCCTCCAGTCTCTCCAGCCCAGAAAACACTTTGCACAAAGGCACTTCATCTCCTCTTAGAAGGAAAGAAGAACAAGGCGGAGATGTTGTAGATGGACTTCCTCAAAGGACTCCTACAGGATCTCACTACACTTCTCCTTTCACGTCTCCCTGCTCTTCCCCAAAGTCCACTGCTACCATCGGACGCTTTCAGGTATTCTTAGTTTCTGATTTACGTTTCTGGCATTCTTTGTTTTTTCTACTTTCCATTCATTGATTTGTTCATTTTGTTCATTTTGCTTAAGGTTACTACCAACACTGAGGCCCGTGTTGGTAGGTTCTCAGTCAGTCGTGCCCAGGAGCAGAACCTCCAATCCAGGCAGAGTCCACCACCTGCTGCCCAGGCTGCTAATGGACCCAGTGATGCCAACCAAGTTTTGACCCTAGAACCCACTCATAAAGCTTCCTTGCCGAGTCTAAACAACAACTCTTTCAATAACTCCTACATCAGCAGTGACAATGACTCAGAATTTGAGGATGAAGACTTCAAACGGGAAGTAAGCCACCTCAGAGAAAAGTAAGTTATCCCTCTTCTTTAATACATTTTTCAATCTTTCATCTATTCTTCTCTTGTCTGGCTTTTCCCACAAAGAATATGGTTAACTACCCTGTTTGGTTTGAGCTTCTTGTATATTATATTCGCCCTTTCGTACACCAGGCACATGCGAGAGATTCAGGCCCTCCACTCCCGCCAGAAGGAGGAAATAGATCATCTGTTCACCAGGCTGGGAAAGGTAACTAATCCCAGTTTTTAAAAGGAATTGCAATAATCAAGAAATATGGTATCCCATAAACACAAAACAATAATTTTTTGGTCTCTGAATAGGTTCCTCCAGCTGCAGTGATCCCTCCAGTTATCACTTTGACTGGCAGAAGGCGTCGACCAACCAAAAGCAAGTCTTCAAAATCATCTAGAACAAGCTCAACGCATGGCAGCAAGAGTCCATTACAGCAAGGTATGCTTTTCTTTTAGCATTTGTAGTGAAGGCTCAGTTCATCAAAATCTGTACCAACCAAAGCGTGTTTTGTCACATTTAATATCAGATCATGCCGATACATGCTCATGATTTATAATGAAATGCCAATCACTTCAACAAGACAAGACAGTTTGGATGAACTGACCCTATAACCCAGTATTTCTGGGCATGAACCCACCATTTAATAATAATCTGTAGCCATGACTCATCTACAGCTCCTGTTGTCAAAAACATTGAATCAATTGTAACACCTTCTCTGTGTTCATGCATTTGTGTGCACATATATGTATGTGCGTGTTTATTTGCTTGATTATGTGTGCCTGTGGGTGTATGCTGAATCAGGCTTGGAGCTTGAACATTTCTGACTGCTTTTCCTGTCTGTTTTCTGTGTGCTTGTCTGTGTGAATATCTGGGGCGGTGGGTCTTCTTATGCGTTATCTTTCTATCTGTGCGTCTGCTTTCCGTTTCTGTCTGTCCCTGCCTCCTGCTCTCATGCCAATGGCTTGTGCGACCTCCAGGCAGCACCTTATCCGCCCAGAGCGTCCCGATTGTGTACCCGGGCCAGCTGGCTCTGTTAGCTCCAGCAGGACTAGCCGATTCGGGAAGCAGCACTGTGCTCCAGCCCCTCAAACCCTCTCCCTCCAGCGACAACCTGTGTTCCGCCTACACCAGCGAGGCGGCTCTGTCTGTGCCCAGCCTGTGTGCTCCAACCCCAGGTAAGCATCCCACTGTGAACTCCCGCCTTCAGCAGCCCCCTTTGCAGAATTTACACAGTCATATCTTTATATACTTTGCATGCAGGTTTGTCTTCACTTTGTCACAAGTACAACCATTTTTCTTAGCCTGAGTATGAAACTGTGTGATGGCTTACTCACTGTTCTCATCCTTGCCGTATATTATTCAATTGTATCTTTTCTTTACCTCTCATCTATTCCTTTTCTATTTCCTTGTCATTGTCTTTCCCTTTATTTCTGTTTTTCCCTTTTTGTTTGATACTTACTTGTTACTCTCACCCCCCCTTGTGCTCATAACATCTTTTCACACCATCTTCATGTTTCTCCTCATCTTCTCTTTTTCCTCACCTCTTCTTACTTTTCCTTCCCTCCTCGCTCTCTTCAGGCTGTGTAAAGTTCAGCTGGGGTTCGGAGCGTTTGGCCTTCAAGCCTGGTGGCAGGAGGACGCGCTTTCTGAGTACGCCCTGCTTGGCTCTTTGTGTGTAACGCTTTATTTCTTTGCTCTTATCTTTTACTGACCTTTGGTTCCAAAAATTATTTTACCCTTACGTAAATCCGTCAAGTCAGGGTCATCGTTTCTTCCGCTGGGTTTTCTTCTTTGAAGGCCAAAGACCCTCTGCTGCTCATATCATAAGTGTCCTGCAGAAATCTTGTTGGTTGAAAAAATTTATTTTCTCCTTTTCAGAGAAAAATAAGGAATTGCACTTATCTGCTAACATCTGTGGAATTTTCTTTTAATGCAAACATCCTCATTGTGTGTGTAACAAAAACACACAAAGACGAAAATATTTAGTTGACAGCGAAGAAAAGTGGAAATTGATTAACAAGAGGCCGATTTATTAAACCTGGCATATTATTGTGAGCTTACGAATCAGAAACAGCACTTATAAGAGGCTCTGCGCAACCAGCTGATTTAATATTGAGCAAAGTAGTCCACCAATAGCAGCCCAAATTAGAGTAGTCACAAAAAAGCAGAGATGCTGAAGTTCAGTGACAAAGACGCAGCTTGTTTCTTCTCGCTGCTAAACAGGACATGTAAGCACAGACATACTTGCCTGTTAAAGTTAAAAAAGATTGTTTAAAATCTGCTTTTTGGCTCTGGTCAAAAACATATTGTTAGGTCGACTTTGTTGTATAAACACCTACTTTCACATGAGTGTCATAAGACTTCACCCTTTATTTTCACCACATTCAAATCTGTCATTGCTTTTCTTTCTGTGGTTGAGGATCAGGCAGCTCACATGAGTAAGAAAGTCTTTAAAGCTTAACATATGATAATAAAATAAAGGAAAATCTTAGATTTGACATCCAGCTACCACTACTGTTTACCCCTGATATATCTGCAGAAAATTAAGTCATAAATATGTAAATCTTCTGTCTTTTAAATGAATATCAACTATGAAAGCAAACCATAGATGGCTCCAAAAACATTTGGTGCAATTACTGTAGAGTATCTCCCTTTATTTCACAGCCGTGCTGCCAGAGTTGTCCAAAAACCATTGCTTCTTCTCAGTAACTATTGCAGCAATGCTAAATGCAAAATTTGGCATGTGCCCTCAGGATTCATTGTGCTCAAAGATGAATATCCTCATGCATATGAATATAGATAAAACCTTCTATCCATACTCTGCATTCATTTTTTTGTATATATCAGTACCTTTTCAGAGAGCTTGTGGATGCACAGCAAATGAAGTAATATCATTAGAAATCATGGGACAGTGTTGTGCATCAAGCTCACGCGTAACCACAGAAAAGAACAAAGAAGAAGCAGCAGCTGTGATGTATTTAATGGTGGCACAATCCACCACCAACTACTGTGCTATCTCATTTTATGACTCTTTCTGAGAATGAATATTATGATTTTACACAGCATATTTACAATTACATACTGCTTCTGAAACTGACATCAGAACAAGGAAATTGGCTCTGAACTCTGAACCAAGGTTATAATAGTTAACGAAAACTAACTAAATAACGAAAACTAAAATTGAAAAACCAATTTAGTTAACTGAAATAAATAAAAACGAAAATTAAAAGAAAAAAACGATAACTAACTGAAACTGTATTGCCTGTTTAGAAAACTAACTAAAACGAACGGAAATTATAGATATAATTCCCTTCG
>JAPMNP010695284.1:0-16127 GCA_029874935.1 Atherina boyeri | reverse complement strand
TTAGAACCCTCCACCTCCCCCCGATTGGGAGATTTCATCAAATATCAGCACAAAATGTAAAAAATAACATCATTTGTGGGCTGCAAATCCGTTTTTGAAATGAGAATATCCTGGCTATATTATGGTTATCAAGTATTTGAAATTAACATAATTTTTTAATGTCTTTTAATGTCTTGCAACAACTTAAAATAAAGATGATACAAAATTCTTACATACTGCACCTTTAAATATCAGCTTTGATTTAATGGTGACTTTCAAGTTAAATTATGCAAATAAAACTACAGTAGCAAACTACACAAATGAAAGTATCAGCAGCAGAAAAATGGCCTCATACTCTTGCAGTCATATATTCTAGTATACTGTAGTTACAGTTTGTACTTGATATGGAATTTTTCCATCCTATATTCATTTACTCTGTGTTTTTCAATTAGTTCATTGTCTGGTTTGAAAAAAAAAGGTCAGCTTTGTATAACCAATAGCCCAAACCTCAAAATACAAATGAAAAAAAGTACTTTCATGGAGTTTTGAATTTTTCTCATGTAAAATTATTGAAATGTAATAATTTCGTGGTTGTATTTACATGCCCAATTATTGCTCTGATAGTAAGTGATATTGTTTAATTAACCACAAAAACTACACTACACATGCAGAAACAACTCAACATATCAGCATTCAGCACAGTACAGCCCAACAAAGCCAGTAGCATGGCTACAGTTAGTAGATTACAAAAGGTAGCACCATTCTTCACACAAACTACCACACAAACCACCTTGCAGAGTTTGTGCATAAAGTTTAAAGTTGCTAACAGTACAACATTTGCATTACATTTGAATAGGATTCACTGGGCTGATGGGTTGTGTGGAAGTTTCTTAAAACATTTCTGAGAAAATGCTTTCTCTTTCAGGTAAAACCCGTTTCAGTGTTGTGCTGCCTGTTGGTGCTGATGAAATGTTTCTTTGGTTACTCATTTGCAATTAGGAAATGTAAATCAGACAGGTGCTGCTGGCATCTATCAGAGTCGATATTTGTCTTTACTTAAAGGCATGTTAGATCCTTCCTTTGTAATAACACACACATGCACAATCACACAAGAAGGTCACCTCTGTGTCTCACTTTAGGGCTTTTTAAAAACATTTGTTTACACAACTCTGTGGAGGCATTAGAGGTGCTGTATGAAAAAGGAGTAAAGTTTTTACTTAGAAGATGGAATACAGAGTCTGCCTGGTTTCTGACTGACATATGTTCACTGTGTGTGAGAGAAGAAGTGGGATCAACACTCTCTGCACATAAGGAGAGGTACAGCTGCTTGATAGCATTTTTTAGTTTGTGTGTGTGAAGTGAGGGGAAGCGCGTGTGTGTTGGGGTGGGCATACGGGAATGCACACTTTCATAAGCGTGGTTGCGTTTGTGTTTGTGTGTATGTTTATGTGCATGTAGAGGCGAGCAACTTCACACAGGCGTAGTAGTAATGAAGTGTGCCAGAGTGGAGAGAGTGGAAGTTGAGTGTCAAACTGGTGAAGAGGAAGGAGGAATCTGTAACATTTGGTTTCCAGTATGTCACTTTTCCACCGCATTTTAATCACCTTTATTAATGCCAAATACTGAGCCTGAGAAATAAATCCTTGTGTACAAAGACTGACCAATATGACAAATGTGCAATTTCGATATTTGGACTGCAGACAAGCAACTTTTAAAAGACAGTTTTTAATATTCAGATGCCCTCCCACACACGAAGGCACACGCTGACTACATTTACAAACACACATACACACTGTGTTTTATGCCACTGGCAACTGCCTTATTCCCACCAGCTGTCTCAATGCATAAAACCCAGGCTTGTTGTTAAGTCTGAGGCTTAAAAGAACTGCCAAAAAGAAAGCTGGGCAGGAATAACGGCATTAATTTTGTGATTTGAGTCACCGCTCAGACTCAGCATTTAAAAGTGCTTAAAACTAGCAGCTGGTGTCAACAAGGTAATAAAAGCAGACACTGGGGATGGCCTTGCCTGACTCGTGCTGAGCAGCAGGATGTTAGTTTAAACGGTACTGATGCGGTCAAATGGGAGACACTGGTATGGACCATTGGCTGCCATGCTGCCAAAGAAAAGAGGGCAGTTAGGGTAATGTTAGTCATTTTTAGTTTACCAGCTTGTGTCATATACCATACAATAGATTTATGCTGGTATGTTACACCCTCTTCATTTGCTTTTCCTTCCAGCTCATGCTGTTTTTGAAATGGCTTGAGAGGGCTCTGCCAGTGACATCACCTTCAGCTAAGTGTTCCCCCCTCACTCAGGTGAAAGGTATCATTTACCACAGCTCCTGCCAAGTCAGAAGTTGGGAAAATGTTAATTTTTGTTTGGAGGCAGTGCCAGAGGTTTGATGTCCATTACCAAACCCTCGAAATAAGAGCTGACGTAGACTTGGAGTGAGATAAGTTCACTGTGACAGCATTCTCTGACTCCAGAAGCTTTGTGTTGTCTTTCTTAACAGTCTCTCCCCCATTTCATTACTTCTGCCCTCCATCTTTTGCTTTCACTTTCCCTGCCAAGATTTCCTTTCTCTCTGAGAGTGTCTTCAACAGCACATCAGAGATTCCTGTTAAAAAGTCAAGAATTGGCTGGACTCGGGCCACAAAGTGCATTACGATCCACCTTCTCTTTGCTACCCATTAACTTGTCCTTCACAATAGCGGCGGCAGCTCGTAAACGCCTTGGCCTTCAGCACTTAAACTCCCCAGCTCTTAAATCCACACACCGCGGCCTGTAAAACATCTCGACTGTCCTCACAACTTTGCACTCTTGTACATCCCTTTGAAAGTGAAACTCTGACTATGAGTCAGCATACGCATTTGCACATAGAACGGAAACATCACAAGCCTACAAAATTTGGTAGTGCGTCCAACAGCTAAACTATCACAGAGACTGGTAAGAAAGAGTTTATAGAAGTGGTTTGCCAAGCTTGGGCCCACATACACTTGTGCTGCCACCCGTTAATTAAGGCTGTAAACTAGTTCAAACTCTCCTAACTTACAAAGTTTAGTTTTTCCATTTGAAATCTTAGATGCTTTCATTTCATCATTCATTGATTTTGTGAAGTGTCACTTTGGAGATTCTGGTATTTTAAGAATGCCATGCTGAAATGAATAGAGCTGGAGTTGATAAAGTGATGCTCTGTAAACTGATTTTTGTGAAGAGTCCAGTTGATAGAGACGGGGACCATCTCATGAAGTTGTCTTCTAAGACCCTGCTGTTATTTGTGCACATGGCCCCTTCCCTGGCCTCCACCCCACTGACCCCATGAAGCTGCTTCTTTTGTAGGAACCAGTGAGTAAAAGTAGACTTTTTCTCTTTTTTGTTTGGTAAAAACTAACCAATTTGGTTGTGTCACTATATGCCTTTTCTCGTATGTCTTTCAAACCAACTGAAGATGCTAATCATTGATCAGCTGATTCTGCAATGCCATATTGATGTATGCACCACAAACTGATGCAGGGCTTTACCTCCCCTATTTGACTTGTGAATTACAGAGGAGGAGTAGTGGCAAGTTAATGAGGACTCTTTTCTTTTTTGCTGATATAGCACAAAAAAGGTATTTTGTCAGTCAGTAATAGAGTACTTTTTATTTTATTTTGAAATCTAATTTTATTTACTTGCCCATTTAGTTTAATCTTTGATGTTTGCCTTGATTATTCATAGCGAATCTTTCTTTGGTGTGACAAATGTAAAACTTGATTTAAGACAGCTTTATGATGACATTAATGGTGGGTATGTTTCATAAAATCTGCGCAGAGCTGTCAGTCAAAGTGGAGGACAAGTGCAAGGAGTCCTGAAGGTTAATGGCTGAGGAAACGCTGAGCGATTTAAACACCATATGGATAGGCTCATCATCTCCAAGCTGTTCAAGGTTGAACCCATCCAGAACACTGTAGGATTGAGATAATAGCCTTCTTTGCCCAACTGTTGTTAAGCTACCAATCTCCCGTCAGCTGCAGGGGAACTGATAAGCACTACGACCTGAGACCCTGAACAACTTTCTGTTTCTTTCTCTCCTTTCTCAATCTTTGACTCATTTTCTCTCATCCTTCACTCTGTCAGGTACACAATGCTGAGGTGTTGATGTCACGTTTCTTCCTCCCTTCCTCCCTTCACACCACCGTTTCTTCCCTTTCTTCACTATTTCTCATCATTCCTATTTCTCCTCTCTCTTCTCTTTTACTTCTTAGCCACAGACACACACACACACACACACACACACACACACACATTGGAGAGTGGCTCGCCCTCAGAGCCATCTGTTTCCAGGCAGCCTGTGAGTGTTGGTGAAATATGTAGGGCCTAATTAATTCAACCAAATTGTTTTAGAATAGATTAATACAATAATGGCAGCGCATGAAAGGTTATTTCAAGTACACCACTCAGCTAATCTCATCAAAGGGTAGATTTTACTCATCTGCACTCAGTGAACACCCACTGCCATATAGACCTTCATATACAGGAAGCTGGTCTGTAAGTGCAGGAAAGTTCTCAGTCAAAGTGCTGCAATGTAAAGAAAATGGTGAGTCAGTCATTAGAGAGATGCTTGATTCAAATGAAAGCTAAAGATTGGATGTAAAAGCTTGCACTTCACTGAATTAAAGCATTATCAGAATGTGTCTGTTGAGCAAAATGATACAATATGTTTTACTCTTAGTTTCTAAAGTGAAGTGATGTTGGGACTGTTGGTAGAAAGGCCACAGCTGTCTAAAAAATACTGAATTCTGCATTGATCTTTGTATAGACCAGTGTAGAATTGTAGTGTCCTAGCAACCACATGCAGGATCATAACACACAATATGACCTGTCTTAAGTAGATGGCTATATTGTTACATTAAAATGATTGTTGCACAAACTCTAAGTCGAAGAATATATAGGTCTCTTCTCATCTCTTATCTAGTATAAATTGTGCATGATGGCATTTTAGGTCTTGTTTATTTTGAACTGGCAACTTTTAATTTTAGATGTCATTGCAGATAGAGCTTGTACACTCCGTATAAGATGGATCTGTGATTGCTTTTCTTTGGATGGTTGCTTAGCAGAACAGCTGGTGATGCTTTACATCCTGTGACCTCCAGGAAGAGAACAATAGTCACTCACTTGAAGACACTCCATGAATTATATGACGGCTTTCTCATTAGACTGTGTCATTTCTAAGTACTTGGTAACCTTATTAGAGAAGACAGCGTTTCCTTATGGTTGCTTTTTTTATGATTGTCTTTTTTATCTCTGAAGGAGAAATCTGACCTTCTGGGTGAAAAATGTTCATCTATTTATGAAACTGCATATCCGGCAGCTCCATTTCTTTTTGACACTGTTGCCTTATAAAACATTTTGTAGAGAGAATTAATACCATTTTGTTTTGCCATCTGCTGAGAATACTTATATGGACTTCCGACTGGCCCTAATGTGAATTAATCACTCAAAGGAAATTTGCAATTAAGCCTACAATGATTTTTAAGAGCAAATGTCTCATTTTAAAATCTAAATCTTCTCATTTTATTTAAATAAAGCAATGATGGCTCCATCAGTCACCTGACCTAACCTCTGCAGGGAGTGAAGCAGACGAGCCAAAGTCTCTCTGCCGTTGTTAATCTAGATGAATACCAACTCACCGTCCTCCCCCGAGAGGCAAACTAACAGATTCCCTACTTGACTTCCAAAGCTGGCTTCTATAGACAGCTCCGGTTCATTAACAGGAGTATTATGGCTGAACCACTTGCAATTAGGAATGTGTTTAAGAAGGTGCCATGCGCATCCAAGCACACATACATTTACACCAGGGTGTGCACATGTCTGGGTGCACACTTACCCTTACACCTACAGTATACACACATACACAGTCGCGGAGTGTTGGGTGCATTTTTTAAGAGGAGGAATATGATAATGAACCTGGCTTGATAGAGTAATTAACTGGGCTAAATGGAAATCCCACGAGGTTCAGTGATAGTTAGCAGATGTTCTCTGAAATACATTAAAGACCAAACGTCTTGTGAAGGGGGAAAGAGTGAGGGTGAGTTGAGAGGGAAAAATGTTGCCACTGTCGAAAAAGTTTGAGGTTTTTCAAATAAAGAGAGGAATGTGAGGTCCTAATTTCTGTGGTGGGAGTCGTTTATTTGGAAAACAATGCTTCAGTGGGTGTAGGGGAGGGATAAATCAGCTGATCAGTCATGTGGCTTACAGGAGGAGCAGAATCAAAAAAAAAAAACACAGCAACCTCAAGCTTTTAAACTGAGAGCTTTTATGACCGGGGGAACTCTCTTGTTAAATTCGCTTTTGATTATGACGCAGAAGCAGCTTGTTTAGAGTTAGGAGCAACACAATAAATGTGACAATAAATCTGGCAAAGGAAACATTTTTGATTTAATAAAGATTACAACATGCCAACATGCCTCTCTGATGGAAGTGGTGTTTGTTATGATGCTGTTTCACATCATTGTCCTTTTTTCTCACCCTCTGGAAGACAATATCCCCATTTAAAAATGATAGTATATAATCTATAGTGTGGTGTGGCAACATCAGTGGCACCAATGAAGGCGTTGAAGTCAGACTCCACAGCTAGCTAGCTTGCTAAGTCATACTGAGAAGAGCCATCTGCTTCCCTGTCTGAACTTTAGAACAAAGACACCAGGCTGTCAAAGTTTCCCTCAAACAGAGAAATGCACCCTGACTCAACCACTACCATACGCACACAGGCACTACGCCATGTACGCATGTAAATACACACACATATTCCACCCACACGTGCACTCACTTTTGACTTGTTTCCTTCTGTTTCCTTCTCCTTCTGTCTAATGGACTTTCCCATTCTTAGCTGAAATGCTCATCTGAACGTGGATTTAATTTGGGATATTTGTGTTTCCTCATTTCGCAAACTCGAAAATAGTATCCAAAAAATCTAAATGAGGATTGTGGCTAAATGAAGAAAAGAAAAGTGCATGTGTTTGTGCCTGTGCAGAGAAACACCTGTTGATATAAGTTCATTACTGAATTTGTTCCAGTTAGTCCATGTGGTCAGTAGGTGTAAAGCAGGTGCAGGAAGCGTAATAATGACTTCCTATTTGCTCCGCCTGCCTCCACCCACTCATCAGTTACAGCTGGCCATGTGGTTCTGTATGGACCAGCTCCATTAGTTATATAAAGCCACAGAACACAAACCTGTGTGGGTCTAAAAACAAAATATACATCTTTATGACTCATCACCAAGTTGTATCCTAAACCCGATTGTTAACACACTCAGCCACAGGAGCTGATGTAATACTTATTTTTCATGGGTGGGTGAGCTTGAACTACCAGTGACCTCACACCTTGATCTATTGATCCATCACTGTTCCATTAATGCTATCTCTGCCTCCCTCTCACTTCACTTTGTTCTGTCTTTCTGACTGCTGCAGGCACATCCAAACCATCACATCTGAGCAAAGAGTGAAAAAAGAGACCCTGGAAAACCTTTTAGTGCACCTATTTTGACATACGTAATGTGTTCCAGAAGAGCACACTTGACCAAGCTTATCTGTGTACATTAAGTGTGACGAATGCCTGAGCATGAACCCCTCTGCCCCAACTTGAGAGGACAGTTGATATCAAGCTGCAGCACTTGGTTTTTTCCCCAACATGTAGCAGAGAGAATTATTAGTCAGTACAGTAATTATACATAACATCGCATAAAGAAATATTACGCTATCCTGACATTTGGCTATCTTTAACACTTTAGATGAAAACCAGACGGCTGTTTCTTACAGTTGTGGTCATGTCTATTATAAACAGTGCACTTTAAATATAACCGTCAGGAGGCCATAATAGTTCTGCATGCAGACATGCAACATTTCACTAGCAGCCTGCTGTGCAGCTTTCCTCTGTGCTGAGGTGGAAGTTGAGATACTGCACTTCTCTCTCTCGGTAAATCCTTATCTGCATTAACTTGTGGCATAACACACAAGGAGGTTCTATATCCTACAATTAGATCTGGGATTCATTAAAATCTGACAAAGATCCAATTAAGATCGAAGGTCTGTCAGGGTAGATGCTTGCATGAAATGTTACGGTGGAGTTCTGTACATTTAGCTATCTGAGCTTGTCATCAACACTGACATCACATCTGACATGGAAATACTTTGATATGTACACGCAAAGTGGCAGGTTAGTTCAGAGTTGGAGTCAGTTTACTGGGAAACCAGAAGTCTGAAAAGAAGTGGAAAACTTGTGTCCATAAGAGCCAATCAGATCTCATGTAGGTGTGGGAATTTTAAACTGATGGTAAATAAAGATGTAGTTGCGTGTCAGAATGAATTATTTATATATTCATTGCTTGTAATGCTGTACATTTCCCAGACAACAAAATTCAACATAGAATATAAAGGTTACAGATAGAGTTATCAGTGCCTGACCACCTGGTGCTTCCATGGTAACCTCTATACTCATCCAGGGTATGGATGTGACATCTGCCATGCTGTGCTTGGCTGTGTGTTTTGCTAAGAAGCTTGGGCAGAAGCACACAGAAGATGCTCAACAAATAAATTATGGTTAAAAATGTTTTCAGAGATGCCATTTTTAAAAATAATTTGATTAAATCTAAAAGTATCAGTTTGATACCTGAGTGAGCACACTATTTACTGTGTCTTTAAAAATGAGGGCGGCTGCTTTGTCTTACTAATACTTGTTAACATGCACAATATGGCCAAAATCTGAACTACTAGATTTAGGTAAATGCAATGAAGCCATTGTTAAGCTGATATAAATGCACGATTAAATACACTTATGTTTATTTAAACCACTAACTATTTCCTCATAAGGTGTATGCGTATTACTCAATAACTTTAATTAATTAATAATTTTAACAAGTTGTAGAGACCAGTAGTGTCTCCTGTTCAAAGTCTGACATGGATAAATATTTTGCACGGTCATAAAGATAAACAAGATCATTAAAATATGTTTCCCAACATATCCTAATTTTATGTAAGTATGCTTTTGTTTATGAATTACATCTCCACCCAACTTGGTGTTTAACCCAACAAGAATAATGGTTAAGTCAAACCCTTCAGTGAATCTTTGCAATGTTTCCAAGAAAACAAAAATCAATCCATGTTGGTTAACCATTACCATACTCAATTAATCATTCTGAGTTTATGTGAGAATTTCCCTTTACCCGTCTCCTCCCACTTTTTTCCTCCTTCTTCCTTTCCTCATGCCACTGGTCTTACTTCATCACATCCTTGCTGACAACTCTTGGCCGCACAGTGACAAAGCCTGCCTTTTATGTGCTCTCTATCCTGCTTGGAAACATCAGTGTTGCAAGCACCCTGAAGCGCCATCTGCCACTGCCCCTCCAAGCAGAAGATAAAGTTAGCTTCTTTGCTTTTCATCCTTTCCTTGGATACAGACAAACAGAAACACATGGAGACACACCTACACAAGCACATACAGATACAGTTTGTTCCAGGTATTAGCATATCTGTCTGCATGAGATTGTGTGTGTGCATGCTAAGAGAAGAAATAACCACCTGACTACTCTTCAGCTCATTTTCTCACCAGAGGCTGCCAGAGAAATGTGAAGTAAAATGCAGAGAAGTGAGAAAAAGGCAATAAGAATGTGATGGCAAATGACAATAACATTTGACAGGGTGAGGAATCTCTTTAAAATCACTGGAATAAAAGGTGGGCAATCTTTTACACAAGTCAAAAAGCAAAACAAAACCGCAAATGTTTGATTCTTGAAAGCCACGCCAACGTGTTTAATAGGCATTCAGTCCAGCACTAAAAGACTCTGCAGTAGATTTGTCACCAATGGGGACAATCAAAGTAGGCCTATACAACAATTGTTAGAGATGTTGCTGAAAATAGGCAACAAAAATCGGCATTGCTAACATTTTCAGTACAGAAATGTCACACATGAAAAATTAAAAAATGATAGTAATTTAAAGAGGCTATGTAACGTTTTTCCCAAAATAAACGTATCATTAGCCTTTTTATGTGACCATTTATTATGACTCAAACATCTTCTGATGAGCATACTGACGCCTTGTCGGCTCACCGCGGGTGCTCCTATACTGCAAGCTTGGAGTCTGGAGTCAATTCTTCCTTGTTTCCATGGGGTACGAATTTTCGCGCTGTGTGCGGTTGTGACGTCAAAGCGCGTTCATGTTAAACGTTTCAGATCACGCTGCCGCCACCGGTAGTAAAAAATACTAAACTCACAAGCAGAGTCACAAGTCACAAGCTTATTTTTTACATGTCATCAAGATAGTTGGAAGTTTGTTCTTTGTTCCACAGTGAAGCTTACTTATGTGGGCCAGTAAAAAGGAGTAAACCAGCCTGAATTTTTATAACATGTGATTGTCAAAAAAACAGCTTTTAGTATACAGTGTGGTGTCATCCCATCAAGTTGTCAAAGTGAAACACATATCCTCTGCAAGCTCATAGAATACTGAAACAGTAAGTTGTACTCTGTAGTACACTGATGATAAACCTCCTACTACACACTGTAGGGGGAAGGACTTTACTTAGCTTGTTTCAGCAGATGTACCCTCAACAATGTGTGTTACTCTCATCACTTACAGTAACTGTGTGCCAATGTTGTGCATTGCAACTGAGATACACGGGGTAGTAGTTGAAATATTCCACTAAGAACTGAAACACGACTTCAGAAAGCAAAAATACAGACACTTTAGTCCTTATTGGGAACATGTAAGAGTGTTGTAATGATTGTTACAGTAGAACCAATAAGGACCAGAAGCTCAAATTTCCTTAATTTCATTTAATAAAGTCCCATATTTGGGTCACATAATCAAGAGTGTTTTTTTGTGATGATAATGACATCCACCATCAGTTTGTAAACTGTATACACAAGCAAATATGCAGACATGCACATATGTGTTCACAGATTATGAAAATTAGTCCTTTCTAGAGCATGTTTATTTCTATATTCTCCCCTTGAGGTCCACTAAAAGCAAATGAGAAATCTATATGTAGCATTTTTTTTGTGATGCATTCAGAATATTGCTTTCACTTCCAATGTGAACAAGTCCAAACCTCATGTTTGTATCAAATCATGTTTCTACCTTTCATGCTGTCTTGAAGAAATTTATGTATACATTAATGTACTGATTAATGGTTTAAAATGTATTTTTTGAAAAATAATGGTAATAACTGAGCCAACACAAGGATACAAGATATTTAATTTGTATACAATGTGAGTAGAATGATCACTGTTTATGAAGTGTGAGGAAGTTTTTTTTTCTTTCTTATTACCTGCTGATTTGGACCCATGTGTCTGAAAAAAAGATTAATACATAAGGGATGGGGGTAAATAGTTGGGGCAAATAGAATGGGATTGGGCTCTTATTGGAAACCATAACATCCTTTTCTCAGAAGTTTTTCGTAAATTTCCTTAATTTCAAAATACATTGGGGCACAAAAGAAATTGAAACTGACATAACTTCAATGAATACATCATATTCTGTTTTTTGACAGCTTATCTTTCAAATCAACGTAACGTTTCAAATCAGTGGCTCTGTTTTTTTTTATTAACCAAAAAAATATGATTTGGTTGAGCAAGCGATTAAAGTCCTTGACTGTCAGTCAACAGATTTTGTTAAAATTGGCAGCCTTATCCAAGTACATCTCGCATAGATTAATGTAATCAGATTCAGCTTTAAATGCATTTTACAACCACGATAACCCCAAACAAATCTATAATGATGGCTTTAGCCCGAAACTAAAACAAGCCAAACTCTCTAATGGAGTCATCAACCCACTCAGATTATCATCATCTGTTTGGGCGAGCTACCTCTGTGTTCCACACTCCTGCACACACACACACAAACACACACACACATACCCCTCAGATTCCCAACTACAAGGAGCAAAGAAGCGTCAGGAGATGTTTAATTAAGACAACAGATCAATTAACAGCTCAATTAGCCTGGCTAATTAGGGGCTCAGTTGGAACAAAAGCTCGCTCTCCTCTGCTCTCCCTTTTCTCGGTGTCTCTCTCCCCCTCTCTCTCCCTCGGTCATACACAGGAAATCGTGCACACTCTTCTCACACCCTCTCTCAAGGTTTGAGCGCGGGACATGGTTGTCGCTATACAGCACATAATCCTACTTAATCGTCAGTCCAGATTTTGGCTGAAAATTGCCTGGAAGGGAGGATAGAAGCAGGAGTTTTAACTCCCCCCTAGTTTTATCTGTCAATCCAGAAAACTGGTGATTTCAGAGGACTAATTGAAGTTACAGCAGCCTGGAGGTTGGGGCATATATTAGTTAACCTTTTCTCTTTGGTGAAGGGATGAATTGCATCATCCAATGATATTAAGCTCTTTGAACATATGCACAAACATGCTTATAAACTTAAACTAGAAAAAAAATTGTTAATGTTTTGAGGATCATAGACCTCTGTGTATTAAAGGCTTTATGGATCGCGTTAAGGATGCTCTCTACATTTACATGCTTCTGAATCTGCATGTTTTTTTGGCAGAGGCTCATGCTGCAGACCTTCGTGCCCAGTCAATTAGGACAGTTGTGCTAGTTTGGTACACAGCCCCTGTGGTGTGTGCCTGTGAGAAACAAACAGAAGGTATGTTTCCACTCAAAGGTTTTTGTGCAAACATTCAAAAACTGATCAGGAGGAGCTTTTTTATGGTCTAGTTGTGCAGCTTTATAGCTGATACGATGAAAACGGCATCCGTAAGAGAGAACGTGCTTTAGGAATACCTCTAGAAAGGCCTACATTCCCTGCTATGAGTGTGTGTGTACAGACTAATTCACAACTACACAAATTATCAATGCTTTAACATTTGCTTCAAGCTTTATTTATTCCATGTCACTAAAACAAAAAAAATGAATTTATCCTAGTTGTGTTCAGCCAAGGAGATTTAGTTTCAAGAAATTTAACTCATTATAGTACAAAGTGAGTTTGACAGTGTGGGAAAACGGAAGTGATAAAGACAGAGCACCAGAAGAAAGGTCAATACACCCTGGGATAATAATGTGTAAGGTGAAATTAATATTTCTTTTTGAACAAATACCAAAGGCTTCATCTTACAAACTTATCACCTGACCATGCGTAGTCAGCTTAAGGCAAAGAGCTCAGCTATTCCCAAGTTATGAAGAAGAATCGAGGCAACTTTGTTTAGTTTCTTCTTTATAATTTGTGTGAATAAGGGTGATGTTGTGTGAAAGAGACAAACAGTGCAATGTATTATTCACAGTATGTGAAAAGAATTCTTCCATTATTTCTCAGGATCATCACATTATCACATTCATTGTGGTTCATTTACAAGTGTTGCAATATAAAGATAATTTTGTATTTCCCCTCAGATTTCTAAATAAAGTCATAATTTTTCAAGAAATGCAAGATGAGAAGAAAACCGAATACTTTTGTTTGTGATGGTGGTTGGTGGTGTAACCTCTGCTGGGTACGAGATAGTTGTCCTCATCTGCCCTCCCCAGGCTGTCCCTGGAGTGTTTGCCTGTGCATACGGGTTAACATGCATGCATATTCACAAGGATGCGTATGTGTGTGTGTTTGTGTGTGTGTCACGCAGGGTTCAGATGCTCGGTCACCCCATATATCTCCAATGCAGCAGACAGGTCTGGGGTTCTGTTGCTGATGCACTGTCTGCTCTCATTACTGAGCAGGCCCAGGAGCGGGCCCAGGCTCACACAGAAACCCACACACACACTCACAAGGTCCTGCTGGGACAATTAAATACGACTGGAAACACTGGAAGAATCTGTGTAAAGTGAAGGAGACGGCTTGAAAACTGCTTTCTATCTTTTCATGTTGATTTACCTTTACATTACAGCCAGACTGATATAAACCCCCTCATTACACTCACACACCCACACAGCCACAATAGCACACACTGTGGAAGTCTTGTGACAAGATGACTGACAGAAGGACAGTCTGTTGCCACATGACTTCCTCTCTCTCTACACACACACAAACATACACTTCCCTATGTTCCAGTGTTAATAAATTGTGCCCCAGCATCTGCGGGTGCTGACGGCAGTCTCCTTCTGCTGTGCGCTCTGAAATGACGATGACGTCCTTTAGCCACTAACTTTCCTTCCTGTATCTGGCCAGAAAGATGTCTCAATCACTAACAGCAGAGAAATGTGTTATTTTAGTCATTCATGATAAAAGAGAACCAGTTAATGCTTTAACAGATGCTTCCATGAAACAGATAAGTTAAATGCCAAATCGTAATCCACTGAGTCAGAGTATGCAAGCTTGTATGACCACTTGGAAAAAAAGAATCCTGTGAGGGACATGTTCTTAGTTCAGCATGCCCTGTGATCCAAGCAGTTAGTCAGAAGTCTGTCTGCAAACTCACAGGAATGAAAAATCCTGGAGCTCATGTTTTACCCGGAACATTTTGGCAGGGCACCAGGTGTTGTCTATCAATGAGGCCACCGAGGTTAGACTTGACAGAATTTCAATAAACATGTAAAACATGTTCACACTACACATTTTAATCAGCCCTCCCACAGAGTCAGAATCTGTGACTTTTCTGTCAAATCAGTGCTCATTCTGGTGGAAGGTGGTTAGCATGAAGCCCCCTGAGGCCTGTTTCACAAAAGTTTCATTAAGTTATCCAGGATAAGAGAAGATATCGAGGCTTGATCAAGTCTTTTCAGAGCATCCTGGTTAAACTGCTTTCATGAGCGCCAAGCCAGGCTGAGGTGGAGCGACTAAGTCAAGTCAGGTATAAGTGATCCTGCTGAGTGCACATTCATGGCTGTCTTCCAAATACCATGAGGTCAGTCAAAGATTAACTGATGCTGACATGGAAAACTTGCTGCCCTTTTCTTAAAAAAAAACTAATACAATCTTATGTATTCATTTTAGTTGTAAAGTGAGTTGTTTAAATGTAGAATGTAGTTTAAGTATAATTAAACTATCATTTATGCATTTTTGCTATCCCAAGGTCCCAGCCGACAACTGAATAGACTGGAGGGTGTAAAAATACTCATTTTGAACTTAAAGTTAAAAAAAATGTATACGTATGTGTAGGGGAGACTGGGTATGGTTGTCTTTTTGCTTTGCTCTTTTTGCTTTTTATATAATAAAAAACTTTTATATAATATAGCTACATTTGTTTGCTACAAACGGCACCAACTCAAAACCCAAGATTCCAGATTGCATGTGGTGATGTCAAATGCACGCTGGTACTTTGTCACTCGTGGGAAGACAAGTAACAGTTAGACATAACAAGTAAAAAAACAAATGCCACACCATAGAACATGCTTTAAAAGGATATGTATCATAATAAAAAGATAAATCCAGAACAATGCACACATTATGTTTAACATAGGAGTGTGTGGGTGTGTGTGCAAAATGAGTCAACGAGAACCAACGTTTATAACAGTATGAATGCTTGATAAACATTGTAATGCACCTGTGTAAAAGAGAATCAGTAACGGAAAATGGATCATATTTTGCCCTAAAGACAAAAGTTTAATCTACTGTAGGTCATATTATCTTCAGTTGTATAAATAGTAAACAAAGTTTGGTGTTGATAAATAAATTACTTGAGTGACATGAAATCAGTATATAGATATGTATATTAGTGCTGAGCAACAGTTAAAATCTTTAATCACAATTAATCGCTGGAAATCACTGCAGTAACTACGAAGTGAAGACAATGCAGTAACTTTTAGTTTACAAACAGTAAACATTTAAACAGCTTTTACGGCAGTATTCTCTTTGCACAGTAACAACTGAAACATTTCCTGGAAATCTCATCTTGAATATTAAAAATCAGACTTGGCAAAGTAGTATTAAAATTCTAGGAATTCCTTAATCATGGGCAACAAGTCAGCAGGATGAATATGAAAGCTCTTTGAAGCTGCCTACATTCTAAAACACAGAGGAAACAATATCTGATGAATTTCAGCCAGCAGGTGAACAAAAAGCTAGATTAGAATCTCAGATCTTTTAGATTGTGAGGCGACATAAATCTTCACAAAATGAACAATAACTTCCATCCATTCACCTTTAGAGATACATCAAGATTTCTTGCAGAACCCTATTGAAAATTGACCACTACATGGGTCCAATTTTACGACATGCAACACACACACACACACAC
>JAPMNP010695276.1:0-12438 GCA_029874935.1 Atherina boyeri | reverse complement strand
TCAGTCCACCAGATTGTCAATAATTGTGTGCTGTAGGTTTATTAAAGTCAGATACACAAACTTGTTGGAGCAATGTCAGAAAGAATCAGCAACACAGGAAATAGCAGGGGAACATTTTTTAAATGGAGAACTCCTCTTTATTGTCTTATCTCTTCCTACCACTGCTACATATGGATAAATGATGGACATATAAAATCTTTAACAGTCTGTCTGAATTATTCTGTGGGTGACTTCAAAGGCCCTTTTTTCTTTTTTTAGTTAAATTTTCTTGCAGAGATGCAGTGGAGGGACTATAACACATATTAACGCATGAAGGAATTTTTATAATTACTAAAGTCTAATCTTGGAAAATGACCTCATGATTCACCGACATCACTGTACTGATGTTTTATGTTAGCTTCAGCTACACTGGAATGTAAGTTTTCACAAAGCACAAAATCTGTGCCCCAGCTTAAAGTGCAAGCACATAATAGTAAAGGACTTGTTAAAAAAAATAGTGCTTTAAGGAATAATGATTTGAGTAAGCAAAGTTTCTTACACAATTTATCCTACAGGTATGTACTGTAGCTTTGTTTAAAGATAACCTAGAAATATTGTAACATGACATGTCCTATAAAAATATAAGTATTGGATTTTACAGAATAATCTGATAAAGTCATCAAGTGTCTGCTGCTGACCTGATGGAACTATCTCAAACTGGAGTGCAGTTTTTGCTTACTTCACCTGGATTAGCAACCTTTAACATTTCTAAACTATTTAAGAGAGATGAAACAAAGAAAGGTTATGCCAGACTGAATATAAAATTGGGAAGTAATTGGTGTTTTTAGGTAAAGAAAAGTAAAAGAGCTAATTTCTTCCGCCACCGCAATGTCTTTGAACCTCTTAAAAAGCTTGGGAATCTCAAATCCTGATAAAGCACCATGTGACTCCAAGCTACTACGTGAAAAATAGCAACATTTTTCTCCTATAAAAAATCCTTTGTTCTGCTTAAGTAGGTTTGGTTTATGTCCTGATACTGATCTAAGTTTATCTCAAGTATTTGACAGAGGGTTAGGATTAAACATATTCAGATATTAAAGATAGCAGGCAGGGAATCAAGTCTCTTCTTACCACATGGAGTTCCCCAATGAAGTACTGCTGGAGCATCTCCCTGGCATCTGTGGAATGACCCACATCCTCAAAACTCTCTGTGGCATCTGCACCTCCCTGCTCCAATAAAACCTCTTCACCACCTGGATGCTGAATCATGGAATGGTAAACATGGACAGGAAATGAGTAAGTTCAATCAATTACTAAATTTTCAGGTTTGGACAACGGTTATGATTGGGCAATTATGATTTTGGGGGTTTGTGCTTTTGCACATATTTACTTTACATTTGAAAGTGAAATATGATTTTACTCCCATTAACTAACTGCCAAATAGCAATGCTTATTTTTATTTTTATTTTTTCAAATTGGACTCTACAGACTCGTTAAAAACAAACTAACAGTTATCTCAAGTTACTGGTTTATATTATACAGGTATATGCAAACGTTATATGAAAACAAAGCTTAGGTTAACAAATATGTCAACTGTCAGGTGAAATTCATCATGTTTTCTAGCAGATCTCTGTATGAATGACTTAAAAAATATCATTAAACCCAGAAGTAGACGTGATATCTGTGACTTTTCATTGGGGGTACGGCCTCTGTCCAGAGGAGACAGATAGCAAACGTAACACGTCACCCATGACACTCAAACCTTTTGTAATTCCGGGAAGTAGTCGGTAGTCGATGCCAAAGTGACATAACCATAGACTGTATATATTGACATAACGAAAGACTTAAAGTAAACACAAAAGCTATCATATAAATGCCAGAATAGATGCCAACAGACGATATAAATGGCTTCTTACCTCTTCTAGGAAGCTTGTAATGTCATATACTTTATCATGGATGATGAGCCATGTGTCATTCATCATGTTATGTAGTCTTATGTCCTCTAACGTGTAGTATTTTACACCGTTATCTGCTGTCTCGCCATTTTTTTCATTGGTGGAGTTGTTACCAGGGTCGCTGCCAGTATTTAAGTTGTCGTTAATTTCCTCACCCATTCTGACGCTAATGTTAAGAATCGTTTACGAGCTAGCTAATCTTAGCTTCTGTTAGCAAGGTTTGGGTGTAACGCTATCTGGGTCTGAATTAGTTTTCTACACTATTTCAAGCGAACAAGAGTTTTTAAAGGATTACACAAAGCTCCTACTGTCAGAGAAGAAACGGAAAAGAAACAACACATAAGTGCCACACAACGTTATTTGTTACGAAATAATTTAACACCCCGAACCGGTAGGCTACATCAGCAGACATGTGAAACAGACCAATGACTTTCAATGTTATTTCACCAGAGAGCAAAACCACGACCATCGACCAATAAGAGTGTGAGCTTTAGAATCGTAGCCAATCAGGTCTACCGTTTTTTAATCGTGAGACTGGAACGTTTTCTTGAACCGTGTAAAGGTAGTCAAACATGCGCTGACGGTGCGCATATAGACAACATGCATATTTTTGAGCATAATTGGATTTCTTTCAACATTATAAAAAATTAACCGCATTAGCTGCATACCCAAGTAAGCATAATAATTCTATGCTAGTTAAAGTCATTTCACATAGGGGAGATAAAACATTTAGTTCACTTTATTTCTGCAGTGTTCAAAGGGTAGAAGCTTAAAAGTCTGTCTGTGCTGATAAGGGCCCCCTAAACCATATGGATGTTACTGATAGGTAGCCTACTCGCCTTTGAAAACTATAAACAGTGTTCCAACGCAAATATTCCACCCTTTCCTTTCACCTCAAAAACATTTAAATTAGAGATGTGCAACACCACTGATTTTCTTTTCGATCCGATACCAAGTAAAACTATATTGGCGATACCAATCCGATGCCGATACTTTTTTATAAATCCTTAATGTATTTGGAGAATTACTTTCAAAGCAGGTGACACTAAGGAGAAAGGAATTTATATAGAATAAGAATACTTTTGGACTCAAGCTGAAATTATCAGTAAAATACTTCAATAAATATATAAATACCACAAGTTCTGCATGTTTGTCATCACTTATATAGGCTAATAACATTTTGTAATATCATCATCAATCTAATCTATCAAATAGTTTTCAACTGTTTCTTTACCTTTAAAAACCCCCCAATTGCTGTTTTACTGAATATCTATAATGAGATATACTACGCCAGGCAGAAAAAAAAGTATAGTCCTACCAACAAGATCAGGATATTCTAGTTTTTTCCACTCCTGTCCAGCTCATGGAAAACTACATATTTTTTCCAAATCACTAAAACATTGCTTTTATAACATGAATATCTTTTTTTTTTTTTTCTTTATCCCACTTTTTTCACCCGGTGCTCCAACCTATACAGTCCTGGGCATTGCTCTCCCTCTGCCGACCCCAAGAGGACCCTGCACTGAAGCTCAAGCCTCCTTCATTGAGGAGTGAGCAGGCCCTTCTTTTCACCCAACGGGGCAGGGTTTCCCCGGCTGGACGTAGTGTGTGGAAGGATCACGTTATTCCAGCCGGATCCTCCCCACCCCCTCGGGCACCCTGGCCAGGGGGAGGCAATGTACAGCCCAGGACTGGTGCATGTTTTTGTGGGAGTAGGTCACATAGCTACTCAAGCGAACACGGGGAGAACATGCAAACTCCGCACAGAAAGGCCCTTTCGCCAACCCCACCCAGGGTGTGGGTGCCGATGATGAGGAGCAAGGGACAAACCCTCAACACCCTTCTAGCCCGAAAATAGATTTCTAAATGTAACTTGCTGGTATCGGAAGTAGTAATATTTTAGTATCGATCCGCACATATCTAGGCTAATTTAAATGCTATTTTCAAGATTTCATTATTTAGTTAGAATAAGGGATTTCTAGAACAGGACTGATAATATTAGATGCTGTGAATGACTTAGACCAGAGTTATATTTGAATCTGTTAAAATTGAAGAGGATTTTAAGGTTTTTCTTGGTTTTTCTCTTTCCTACTGATTTATAAGGGAAAGGTTCCCTTACCCACAGTTTAACCTCTGTTGGCATACCAATGCATATACCCAAAATAAATCTTTTATAAAGATGTATTATATCTAGTATTTTAAGCTGAGCTTATTGCTGAATTTTATTTATCTATCATTATTGTTTATTTATTAATCAATTAATTTTAAATAGTCTATTTTTAACCATTTATTTACCATCTTATATAAATATTTCTCTTTTACTTAGGCCTACTTAATCACGTATTATTTACGTATCCACTTATTATCTTATGTTTACCCTTGTTCTTATTATTTTTAGGCTTATTTTTTTAATCTTATTTTCACTTTTTAACTTAGATGTTTTCCTCCTTCCACGCTGGGGGCTATGCCTACTGGATCAATGGGATGGATTGTCTGTGATGTAAAGCAGTTTGGTACATGATCTACTGTAAGCATCCAGATTCAAAACAATGATGTTTCCTTTAAAAGATCAAGCTTTATTCAGCCGATTGACATCTTTGGGCACGGATTTTATCCCCAATCAGACAACAGCACAGTAGATGACACACAGACTAATAAAGGGTATATCTTCTTTCTACAGACCTTGAAGGATCTGAGCCTCCTTGTGAAACAGATTCTGCTCATTCCTTTCTTGCAAACAGCATCTGTTTTGCCCTTTCAGTTCAGCCTGACTTACAAATGAAAAACCTAATGCTTGTTGTGAATATAACCACCCTCTTCACCTGTCACATTAATTGACTTTGCCACAGTTCTTGTCATTCTAAAGTAAAAAAAATTCAAGATAATCTATTGAAATCATCACTCGTCACAGAACATTGTGAGAAAAAATAAAGCTATTGTTAGTTTTCTCCATATTGAGTGTATTTTACTTTTTTTTTTAAGAACCCCATCAATGGGATTCTTCAAATGACCTATGGGAGGCAGCAACAAACCCTTTCTGCATGCTAGCTGATAGTGAAGAAGAAGAGAAGGAGAATTATGGGATTGTAATGGCTGCTTCCCAGTGTGTAAACATATGCGTTGTGTGTACGAATTTCCCGATATAACTATTGCTAAATACGTTATACTCCTATTTTTCTTGATTGATTTATAGTGTATTATGTGTCTTCAAACCAGGACGCTCATGTGAAAGTTTCCGGGTTTCAGTCTCAAGAAAACGCGTGATTGTTTTCGGAGTTTGCCGTTCATAACGGCTTCAAATCCCTGGCAAGCTAGCGTTAGCAGCTCAAACCAAGGTATGTAAAAATCAATTTACCAGCTATTTCATTGAGAGAACAGATGATACTTTAACCGAAATATTCTTTTGAGTTACAAGTAAGTCCCAGAACATAGACATGACCTTGTCTAATACCTAAACGTGAAGTACAACGGTTATGTATAAAACTTAACCAGAAGTTAGCATTTCGTGACGCATTTAATTAATATTAGAAAAAAAAGAGGGAACGCAATATATTGTTGCATCTTTTGCATTTTTTAGATTCTATATTATATACATTATTGTATTTATTGTACATTATATTTTGGTATGTCATCTTGGAGAAAAGAGGTGTTGTTAATAAATGCCTTGAAGGTTGAAAGTACTATGCATGGATGAGTTATAAATTTGACTTGGAGAAAGTTTTCCCTCCTAGAGTGAAAAAGAAATGGAAACTTCTATCTAAAGTATACAGCCAGAGCTCAAATATGGGGTAACTCAACTATAATAAAAATAGATCGTTAAGATAAATTACGGGGAATCTGCTGTTCAACTTAATTGTTGCTTGGTTATAGTAACTTTCAAACAGTAAATTATTGTTATCTCAGTTTTAGCACTGCAGTTTTTCACCTCTTCTGTCTATTATTTCCCCTTAGATAATGGACGATGATGATGTGTCAATGCATAGGCTAGAAGGGACTAATCCAGCTGCTCAAGTTGGTGGTCTAATTGTGAAGAAGAAAAGTGCGGCCACAGAGCCCCATGTTTTTCGGGCACCTGCACCACGCACATCTTTGCTTGGCTTAGACCTGCTGGCTGCCCAAAAAAGGAAGGAGCGGGAAACTAAGGAACTGGAAGATTCTAACGGTGATGACAGCAATAGAAAAAAGTCAAAGATTTCCTCATACAAGGACTGGGAGGAAGGTAAAAGTGATTCTGGGTCAGATGAAGAAGACAGTGAAGAGGATAAGGGTGCTAAGAAAGAGAGGTAAGTTATTTGAAAAAATATATGTGATGTGTAAATAGGTGCGTAAAAGTGTACAGATTTTGTTTTATTAGAGTTAAATTATACAAATACAGTAAAACCCTTTCCTCAAAACATTACTACTGGTCTTTTATTCAAAAAGAATCCACATGCACATCTGATCCAAACATATTGGGCAGGTGCTGAGCCGGAAACATGGATTATGATGAAATAATAAAAAAACGACTCGCACACCGCTGGGCTCCAGTTTGCAGTAGATTTATAAGCTGCAGTAGTAATGTTTCGAGCGGTAGTGGTCATACTGGTCTTTTATTAAAATGATTTAGCTGGTTTTGTTTTTGGATATAAAAAAGAAGAAATAGTAATTGGAGAATGTGTAAAAACGAATAGAAAACTCTAACTGTACCTCTACCTATGTGGGAGATATCACAGCCTGCAAGAACTTTAATTTTGATGGCCTTGTTTTTATCAGCGATTCGAAACGTGTTAGCAATTTTAATAAAATACAAAGAAAAACATTGATAAGTCTTTTTTGTCTTGTTTGCAGGAAGTATCGTGTTACTGGATCTGAGACACCCTCAAACCCAGGAGGGGTCAGTGAAGAGTTCCGACGCAGACACCAGCAGAGGGAGAAAGACAGGCGTGAGCATGGTGTCTTTGCTTCGTCCAAGGAGGACAAGAACAGAGACAGAGAAAGGAGCAGAGACAAAGGCAGAGAGCGACGGAGTGAAAGAGGTGATTTTATGATTACTCAGGCTTTTAATCTTATTGTGGTAGTAGTGTTTCAGTGAAGGTAGACCTTTTGATTGTTGTTCGATGGGTCACAACAGAAAAGTATGTTTGTTAAAGCCTCTAGAATGTAAGGAAACTTGCTTGATTTTTTTATGAGGTAATTGTGATGATACTATTTAAAAATATATTGTGCTTGACAACTGATGCAATAGTTGGATCAGAGAGAAACTTTCTATTATCTCTTTCTGTTAGACGAACGAGAGAGTAGCCATAGTCGTGGCAGTGGCAGTAGCCGGTCGGAGCGTTCGGAACGCAGTGAGAAGAGTGAGCGCTCACAGAGAGATGGATGGTCTGATCGCATCAGCCGAGGCAGTAAGAGAGATGAACCTGCAACACCACAACATCGTCCCAGAGGTTAGATCTTTAATTACTTTTTTATTTATTTGTTTATGTATTCTTCTATTTCATTACCATGCTTAATTGATTGCCTTGAATTATCATGTAGATTCTTTCACACCTTCCCGCTCCAACTGGGATGAGGATGACAGTGGTTATGCCAGTTCAAGGCACTCTCATTGGGAGTCTCCATCCCCCTCCCCATCTAACAAAGAGTCAGATCGCTCAGAAAGAAGCCATCGCACTGGCCGAGAGAGTGAGAGGAGGGACAGGTAAGAAAGAACCATTTAGTCCAAAGTGCATTTTAACCATGCTCCATTGACCTTAACAAGACTTTATTTGACTTCTATTCGTGCATGAAGAAAAGGATTGAGTTTAGATAAGTCTTACTTCATATTAATGTGATTATTTAGAGCATTTAGAATAATTTTTAGTGACAATATATTTCTATTTTTACAACCTGACTATTGGGTTTTTAGTATTAACAACTTACTAACTTTCTATTTAAGCTTCCTATTACTTATTGCAAATGATTACTAATGTGTCATCTCCTTTGTGAATCTTGTCTGTTTTATTCTTTATATTTGAATTAAGTGATTGATGGATTAGAATACAGCACTAAATTTATCTGCTGTGATTTTTAGATCAGTCAGAGGCCGTTATCCTGATGACACACCCCTTCCTACCCCATCCTACAAGTATAACGAGTGGGCCAATGATAGAAAGCATTTGGGTTCCACACCTCGTTTATCACAAGGAAAAGGTACTATTCAAAAACAAGATTTTTTTACTCACATGCTAAGTCAAATATAACCAATACTATGACGTTTTCTTACTTGTTTTCCTCAGCCAGGAGAGAAGAGGGTGAAGGAGGGTTTATGTTTGATGATGAAAATGAGAAAGAACAGTGGGAGGAGGACCAGAAGGTATCACCTTTATCCTGCTGTCATACTTTGCAGAACTTTTTTGTGAATATCGGTCACCCTGATTGTTTCCTTGAATTGCAGCAAGCTGACAGAGATTGGTACATGATGGATGAAGGTTATGATGAGTTCCATAACCCTTTCACTTCCACCTCTGATGAATATGTAAAGAAAAGGGAGCAGATCCTTCAGAAACAGACTCAGAAAAGAATATCAGCTCAGAAGAGACAGATTAATGAGGTACAGCCACAGTGTTTTATATCAACCTCATCAGAATTCCATATTCCACATCTTTATGTCCGTACATGTGCATTTGCCTTGTTATTGCAATTTCGGTGTATCCTTGTAAACAAGTTGTTTTTTCCCCCTCAGGATAATGAACGCTGGGAGACAAACCGTATGTTGACGAGCGGGGTGGTACAAAGATTGGAGGTGGATGAAGACTTTGAGGAAGACAATGCAGCCAAGGTTCATCTGCTTGTCCATAATCTGGTACCTCCTTTCCTAGATGGAAGAATTGTCTTTACAAAGCAGGTAAATTACACTTAACTTATTGAAACACTAGTCCCAAAGTTTTTTTTTATGTCTTAGATTTTATGTTTTGTAATCTAGGATCTCTTGAAGACTCAACATTTCTGAAAACACCTGGTCTGTTAACAAGTGTAACAGCCTGTCATGCCCAACTCACACCTTCTTTGCACTTCTTTGTCCATTGCTTAACCCTGTCATGGCAAAGATTTCTTACAGTTATGAAGCTTGAATGTTGTTTCTCAATTGTAACTTGGTTTGGACATAAATATCTGCCATATTATAAAATGTGTATGTAAAAATTCTGTTTAAATAATTTTATGCTTTATAAATGCTGTCTATTTGTTGGGTTGTGTTTCTTTTACAGCCAGAGCCTGTCATACCTGTGAAAGATGCTACCTCTGACATGGCAATCATCTCTCGAAAGGGCAGCCAGCTTGTTCGCAAACATCGTGAGCAGAAAGAACGCAAGAAGGTAGGTTTGACCTGTAGCTTCAGTTAAATTGATTTATAGTAAAAGGCACCTTGATTTGTGGTCCTGCTCCAAAATTCAGTTCATGTTGGGATTAAACATGGCCCAGTGTGTAGACTCGAGCTAAAGTGAGGATGTTCATGATATTATTTTTGTAGATTTTTATTTATCAGTCACCAATGCAGTAATGGAAAAACACCAAAAGTAATTTTTCAGTGTATCAACACTTTGCCTGTAACCTCTTGTCCCGAGGCCCCTGGTGCTGGAGACAGAGAGTAAACATCCAGTCTGTAATCTAAATATAGATGTGTGGTATCCACAGAAAATCCTGAATCTCTGCTAAAAGCTCATTAAAATAATTTCTTGGACCACCAAACACAGTTAAGACACCAAACAATTAAAAGAGCAGGTTACAGAGTCTGCAAAAAGATGTAAACAAGTTATGGATTCCCTGTCCACCCAACGGCATGTACAAAGACAAATGGCACCTCCACTGACAACACACATTTCACAGATTCCAATATTGTAAGTTTAATTTCACGGTCAAATCAAATCACCGAACCAGAAGCAAATGATGCCGATATAATGCTTCACGTTTGTGAAACATCGTCAGACATTCTATCTTACCTTTGTCGTCTTGCCTTAAAACTTATTTCCACTAGAAAAAGTAGCACTTACTGAAAAATATATCTCCTGGTGTCTTTTTTTTTCATTTATTTTTTATTGACAGAGTCAGACATTCACTTCTGATACATCCAATGTGCATAAATCTTGCTTCTTTTGACTGCCCTTAAAGCCATAATATTATTTTAGTTTTTAGTCTCAATAAAGGAAATGAAAACAGAAGAAAATAAAAAGATAAACAAAAAAAGTAAATAAATAAAAAAAACCAAAAAAACACAAAGGCATGCAAAACTATGAACAAGTGCCTTATGCAGTTGATTTTCAAAGGGATTATATACTATATTATGGGGAAATAAAGTTCTTCATTGTTTTTCCTATATTCCATCTTCATTCACTTCTACACAGTGGCATCTGTGGTGATATTTCACAAGTGTTAGCTTTATTTCGATACCAAGATGGATTACATATGGTTTGTAATTGTAGAGAAATAATGATGTTTTGAGAGAGAATATTTTTGGGTATGTCGTTTTCAAGCAGAAACCCCTAAAAGCCTTTTTGATAATGAATAGATTTCTTTATGATGATCTTTGGGATTACTGCAGCACAATCAGTTTAGGACTACCTGGATAAGATCTTAAGTGCTATTAGGCTTAGTCATTGCACTTCTGTCAGTTTTCCAGAGCTTTTACATCACTTCAGCAAATAATATATACACGATTACAATACCCATTTGTTTCCTCATCAGCAAGATAAAAGAGCTTTACAAATGTGATGTTAAATGCTCCATCAACTCTTCTGTACAAGCATCCGTCAAATTGCAGTCCTATCTTTGATTGCAGGCTGCAACTTTAATTTCATGATCAGTGAATTAATTAGAGTAACTACATTTACAGGCACAGCACAAACACTGGGAATTAGCAGGCACCAAGTTGGGTGATATCATGGGTATCAAGAAGACGGAGGATGAAGAGTCTGGAAACAAAGTGGTTGGCGAAGATGGCAAAGTAGACTACAGGTGACCAGACTGCACAGTTTTTCTTTTGTCAAACTCCAAGTGTAACATATATAATGGTTGTGCCAGTTTTTTTTTTTTTTTATAACTGTTTGTGCATTTATTCTTTGAATGTCTCACAGGGCAGACCAAAAATTTGCAGACCACATGAAAGATAAGAATGAGGCCAGTAGTGAGTTTGCAAAGAAGAAGAGTATTCTGGAGCAGAGACAGTACCTGCCTATCTTTGCTGTCAGGCAGCAACTGCTCAACATCATAAGGTATCGATACGAGACTTTGATTATTGCTCCCATCAAGTCTCTTTCATCTATAGTTTCATGAAAAAAGTGTTTAACCTTTCTTTAAAACTCTAATTATTTGTTGCATTGTGTTTACTGCAATCTGCAGGGACAACAGCATTGTGATTGTTGTTGGGGAGACGGGCAGTGGTAAGACCACTCAGTTGACGCAGTACCTCCATGAAGATGGTTACACCCGCTATGGCATGGTGGGTTGTACTCAGCCCAGAAGAGTGGCAGCCATGAGTGTTGCCAAGAGAGTCAGCGAGGAGATTGGCACCAACCTAGGAGAGGAGGTGAGACAGCTGTAACCAGTCCTTCTTTTGCGTCACCGTACAGTTTTATCTACGACTGTGGGACACTTGGGAACAACTAAAATTTATTTTGATTTCTGTAGATATGTGCATTGAATGTTCACTTACTGTACCAAATGTGAACAGCTATGTTTGGCCTTCTTAACATTTGTCATATTTCTTTTTCATTTAATCATTACTTTTTATACCTTGACTAATCAAAAACATAACTTTTTTTTTAGGGCTGTCAAAAATAGCGCGTTAACAACGTAAATTAGTTGTTTGTAATTAATTACGTAAATTTTTTAACGCATTTCACACATGACCAGGAAAGTGGTTGGGGAGCTAAAGTCGAGATGGAGCAAGGTGGGCCTATGGACGGATTCAAATATAAAAAGAATGATGATGGTACAGTTAACAAGTAGGCCTACAAGGTTATTAGCAAGATTTGTAACAAGGAGTTTCAATTTCACCGGAGCTATTCAAGCTTTAGGCATACTTGCCACCTTTCCAGGGAGACTCCTGGATTTCAAAGCCCCTCCCGAAAATCTCCCGGACCAACCTTTCTCCCGAATTTCTCTCGATTTCCACCCAGACAACAATTTTGCTACATTATCCGTCATTGTGTGTCGTTGACGGCCGGCCAATAATAACGGTTACATCTAAAAGTCAAGCGCGGCAATCAAAAATAAATATATTTTATTAGAGTGGGATGTCTCACAACATAGACAATCTCTGCACGTTCTACGTAAAGTCTTCCTGTATCTGTTCAATAAAAGAGCGTGAGGGTCGCGCTCAATTTGGAGCATTATGTCTCATGCGTCCTTTGTCCAATAACGGTTAAAGAAAGGCTTTGTTCAAGCTGTCCTGTAACTTATCTTTTGTTAGGCATTTCCATTGACTGTATAATATAGATGGACGAAGCCTCCGCCTCGTTTGCTATTAGAAGACTTGAGGCCAAATGGG
>JAPMNP010695271.1:0-20865 GCA_029874935.1 Atherina boyeri | reverse complement strand
GCATCTGGACAGGAAGAAACGTCAGAGAACGAGGAATGACATGCAGTGAAGGGTTCCAGGCTGGGATTTGAACCTGGGCACTAACAACATTGAGTCGTGTTCCCAACCCCAGAAAAGCATGATCCTTACAAGTTATAACTCATCGTAAAGGTGAATAACCAGGCTTTCCAACAATGTACAATATGATACCGACTGGTATTATGAAATGGGTGAAATAATCAACCAAACATGTTTTCATATTTTTTGTGCTACAATTTTCTTCACAGATGGTACCATTTCTTCCATGAGTATCTTATATATAATCCAATGTTTTTTTCAACTGACTGCAAATGTGACTGCAAGTTTAACTAATTTAATACAATAATTCATAAGCTAATATGCATTTGTTCTTTAACTTTAAATGAAAAAACAGGTATTTATTTCCCCAGTTTATTTAAAAAAAAAAGAAGAATTAAAAAACAAAACGTACCACAATGTTCCTCAGGTATACATCATTTAAGAGCCTTATACACAATAAAAATCAATACCAAATACACAATATAGTTCTTGTAAATTCATTGTTTATGGATAGACAAGATGGCAAAGCCCAGTATGACAAGGAGCAGTGTTGTTGCTAAACAGGGCACTGGTTGGCAGAGTGGGTTTAAATCACGCTGATGTAATGGAGATGGAAACAAAAGGAGTTGTAGCTTAACTTTAATCAACATAAAAATGAAAACAGCCGTCAACCCTGAACCCATCCATTTAGCATCCTGGAATCATCTCTCACTGTTTGTACTTGTCTCTGACTGTGTGAGGTCACCTATGAAAGCAACCACAACTATCATGATTGTATTTGACTTAAGAGCCCTTTATGAAGCAAACAGAAAAAGGCACCACTCTATAAATACAACTTTTTTTATACATATTATATTGAATACATGAAGAAAAAGAATCTGAAAGAGAGAGAAGTGCCTGTGATGGTCATCAGCCAGTGGAGCATGAAGCCATCACTAGAACATTGACCACTCTAGTTTATAACTGTTTAAAAACCCTCACTGAGTTATCTTTTCAAATATATCCCATCGGTATGCTCAACAGCAACAGTTCAGAGCAGGTTGACACTGAAGGAATTTGTTGTGGTTACAATATTTGCATAATTGCTAAATTCATTCATGCATAGACAAGTTACAGACAAGTCCGGTCTCTCTGACCGGCAAATGCATAGTACATGATTACAAAAGTTTCTTTGAAAAATAATGGAAAAAAAGAGTAAAGAAACTTCCCCAACCCGTTTAAGTAAATCAATTGAAATACAGAAAAAATGTCTGGTAAAACTGTGTGGTAAGAAAAATTAATTATGCTATCAAGAAAGATGAGCAAGTTATCTAGAGGCACATATAGCTAACATGTGCCTCCTTTCTCTATTTTTATTCCTTCAAGTTGATTTATATACAATTTCTATGAAGTAATTATGGGGAAAAAATGGCAGTAATGTTCCAAAATATACTTGTATTTCTAAAACTTGTGGCACTCAAGCGACTAAACTGAGTAAACATACTGAGGTTCAGTAGGTCCAGAAAGCAGAATCTGTTGTTGCCACAATGATGAGGATGCTTGATAGGAAGTGATGATTACTGTGCCGGTAAAAGCTACACTGGAATGAAACTAGAGTTTTCCTTCCTGCAAAGCCTCAGTTTCCTTTGTAAGCTCATCTGGCTTCATTGTCTTGTTGCAGGTCCCACATGTTCAATTTAGTACCAGAACCTTTAACAGTGCTTGGTCTCAGGTCCTCTGGGCAGGACAGTACAGTACAGCTTGTGGAGGTCACACCAGCTTTTATACAAACAGTTCCTGAAAACACCTTCATTTACTGTTTTATTGGATAACGCCACTGAAATGTATGTTAGAAATCGAAGACCTGTAAATTCTGTCTGAGTTTGGTCATAGAGCCTGAGCAGTCTAACATACTTCATCTTGGTATCTACTTATACATTCATTAATGAACTGAAAACTTAATTTTCATCATTCTTCAATGCGCTTTTCAAACCTCTTCACTTTAAGTTGTTTGAGAGGTGGAAAAGCAGCTGGAAAAGTTCTGGCTGCACTAATGGGCCACCTTTCAGTCTTTTGGGACATGCAACTTTAAAGATGGGGCATGCCACCAAGAAACTGACAGCTTCACTGAGGGTTCAACGGTGCTTTATGTCTTTGGTCCTGTGTGCACAGCCTCAGTTATGCCATTACTCAGAAATCTTACCACAATTATAATTACAATCACCGCTCAGTAAAATACGAAGCTCAGTTTTTATACAAATACAGCTACGAGGGAGGATTCTTTTTTCTTCTATTTTTTTATAATTTTTTATGTCACTAATAACATAAGCATTTAATGTCATATAATACAATTCATAAGCCCAACAAAGCTTGTTTTTTAGGATCAGGAGTTGTAAACTCTTTCTGGGGGAAGTTGACACTGTAGAAATGCTGCTGACACAATTGAGCACTTCTGCAGTACTGGGCTCTCTGTAGGTTGTATAACCGCGTGTGCGTGTGTACATATTACATCAGAAGAGTTAGCACATATCCTAATCTCATGTTTTTTTCCCACATTCTCTCATAGCCGTCTAGTTAACTCTTTTAAGACCGAATATGTTGCCAGTGAGACAAAATGACAAACCTTCTTTGAAATACCGAAACTGTTTTGTTTTAGGTTTAAAAAAGAAAAAGAAAAAAAAGAACCTTAACTCTTCGACCGATTACGCAGTCAACGTAATTCCAACGGATTCTGAGAGCTGAGATGCCACAACCGTAATGTGCTGTATTCCGGCACAAAGATGAACATCTCAGCTCTCGATATCCGTTAGAGAAACGTCGATTGTGTAAACAATCGAAGAGCTCTAGCATTAAAAAAGAAAAGTTCTGGCATTTCAAAGAATGTTTGTTATTTTGTTTTGCCGGGCAACAGATCTGGTCTTAAATTGTTAAAGCTATATAAACCAAATCAACAACCTCTCTACCCACTTCTCAGACTTGTGCCTCTCTTTTTCACTCAATATTCATTCCACATCCCAGGTTTGCCTTCTATAGCCTTGACCGATCTTTGCACGTTAACCTCTTTTTTGGCCCAGTGTTGTAACATTTGACACTCAGATGAGGTAACTCACTGACCTAACAAGACTCAGAGGAATAAATAAAAGTACAAAAAACAAGTCTCCATTATTAACAGCGTGATTGCCTATAGTGCCACTATTTATAAATGTTTTCATGAGACCTAATAACACTAAGAACCCTCCAAACAAACACATCCTTATTAAAAACTCTGTAACACACATACACACACTTCCTTACTTGCTTCTTTTAAATGAGGGCTGCCTACATGAAGCCTGTCTGATTAGAAACTGAATCAGAAAAGTTTATATAATAATTTTAGCAAAAAACAGTGTGTGTTCAACTTGTTGATCAGAAAAAGTGCATCTATGTTGTACTTTGGCATAATTAGAAATAATATATGTATCAGCAGTAGTTTTTCAATAAATCCTCTAATGCTACATTGACACTCTAAGGCTTTCTCATTCACTGTACATTTTAATTATAATTGGCATTACTGTAGATTATTTTCCATGTCTCTCGTGTGCATATGTGTGTTACAGCAGAATGAAATCACTACATTTTGTTAGGCAGCAACTCTCTCACAGCAAAATATTGCTTCATTTCATTTGGCATTCCTCTCCAAAAACAACCTCCCACTAAAAAGTAGGATATCCATCTTTTTGTTTTTGTTTTTTTTTCTTCCAAGCACACACCCAAACAGACACACACACATACACATACACACACCTCCCATGTTCCACCACTGAACCAATGCATTGTGCTCAAAGCCATTACACTCGTCTGGCAGCCAGAAAAACTTCCTACTTGGCTGCAAACAGCTGTGATACAATGAAATACTGCAGCTAGCGTCCAGGCAAGACATATGGGGGTTTAGTGATTTCCAGGAAAGCCTCTGAAAGTTGTTCAGCCCAAGCCCGAGCCAGTAAAAACCTAAAGCAGGAGGGAAAAAAAAGTGTAAATGTGTGACAACAGCTTTTAAAGCTAATGAGATGGATAATGAACAAATAAATAACTCATAATGGGGTGTGGGGATGCATGCACTTCTTTTCTTATACTCTCTCATCTGACATTGACAAAAATGCAGATGAGACATTAACAGAACTGACAAAAACCCTGCAGGAAATGGCTTTCCAAGGTTTTTTTTCCCTCAGTTTCACCTCTCAGGCAAATAAAAACAGGAAGCCTCATCTTTATTTACAGAGGTTATTTGACCTATTTGAGGTAGACACCGGCTTGCTTTAAGACACGCAACACTTCTCAAAGTTCAATGTCTCCTGAGGAACAAATCTTTATGTAAATTGAATCTGATCTATACTCCATTTATAAATAACATAAATATTTTCTTATGGTATAATATATTTTCTTAAGGTTTAACATGTCTATTTAGTAATTAATCTAATGTTATTCCATTCATGTCGAAATTAATCTTGGGTGCAGGTTTGGTTTTTGTTTTGTTTTTTTTAAGAAATAAAAAACTTTTATTTTGATAAAAGGAAAACATAATTTCTCCCCACAGTACTGAAACTAAAACTTTGCCTTTGACAATAAACATACCATAATAATAGAAATTATTTTCATCCCAATGCCATTGTGGCGCTGAACATCACGTCACGTTGATGTATTGTAATTTAACTGCCACTGCTGTCTTGCATTTTGCCCTGAAGATGTCTGTGTGTAAGTGTTGTTGTTTTGCTTGTTCTTTTTATGAGACTGAAGACAAATTTCCACACCGTGGACAATACAACTTAACTAACTAACTAACTAAACTTCTATGAAATAGGTAAAGGGCTATTTGCTTCTAAACATATATTTTTTTCCTATTTGACCAAAACGTGTCAGGCTGCCTCCAAGTCTTTGCTGAGCAAGCACCATCCCTCATGACATGGTGAATAACACAGGACAAGACAAATAAAAGCAGCTTATCAGGTTTGAAATCATGGGAATTTGGATGAGATTCAATCACTATGGTTTGTGTTCTCACCTAGCGGCCAGCAGGTAGCGTGATGGTGGCCTACTGGAAGTTTCCACCCTCCAGTGAGAACTTAGAAATGGCCTCCTGCAGCTTGTGGTGCTCCTCTTCTACAGCCTGCAACACACAAAATCAATATCAATATCACCTTAGGAACTGAGAACAAACTCACTTACAGACATACGCAATTCAGCCTCCTCCTCTTAACAACCTCTTTTCGTCTCTTTCGCTGCTTCCCTGACACATCCCATTGCAGGCGATGGACATAATAGCCATTTTTAGAGAAGTCCAATTTCACAAGGCAATTTTCAGCAAAGCAGTAACAGCAGTGCTGATAGGTTTTCTATTCTTGAGTTTGTTGTTAGTGCCATTTGGCCCTATTTTGTCCACTGCTCAATCCTTACTTAAGTTATCCTTACTGCAATGTCCAGATCTGCGTCTCTATCCACTCCAATTCTTTTTTTTGACACATCTTTATCTGTTCCTGTCATACAACCTGCTCCCTTCTCAATATTCTCATCCACTCCCCACCCTACTCACCTGTAGCCTTTTTAGTTGTTCCTCCAGGCTGTGCAGCCTCCTGCTCACTTCCTCCATCCTCTCCTGGGTCAACACTAGGGGTGCGCTGATGCTTCTGTCCTCATCATCTTTTGTTTCGGAACCTTCTTTTTCACAAGCTTTGGTGTCCACTTCTCCAGCACTTTTGTCTGTGGGCTGAGCTTCTTCTGTGGACAAAGACGCCATTTAGACACGCCAACCTACTGCTTTGCTATTAAGTGGCAAAATATTTTAGCAAGGAAAGGTGATTATTAGCACCTGAGTTATAGAAGGTTCTTATCACAAAGTTAACAAAATAAAGCTGATCTCATCTACCTTTGAACATTACTCAATAAATGCATCTTAAAAAAAACAAAAAACATAGCACTGAGCCTACCTGTTGACTGAACGTTATCCATTTCTTGACAGGGCCTTTCTGACTGCTGCTCTTCATCTTCACCATCTGGCTGCAAGTCTTCAGATAGACTGATGCTTCTTATCAACAATCTTTTCAGTGACATGACTACAAGAGGAGACAGATCCAATGTTTTTTATTAGTGCAGGCAAGCCAATATAAAACAAATGCAGCTCAAAACAAATATTGAAATGGAGTAAAAGGAAAGCCCTGCATCACCTTCATCCAAAGCACTATTGGCCACCTTCTCCTGATCACTGTTGGAGTGGACTATCAAGTCGGACAGAAAACCCATCAGCCTGTGCCTGGAATCTGTGGACTTGTCATCCATCAAGCTGTCTTTATCACGATCTACAAATGGAGACAGGACTCAGCTTTGGCTTCAGGCATTCAGAAATGTGTGTTATGGTAATGATGAACTGTTTTAGATTCAAGGTCTACTGTGGTCTCACCACTGCTGTTTTTCAGAGCTCCATTCTCAGTTGGGCTCAAAGGGGCATTTGGCCTGATGAAGGGAAAAAAACAAAAGAATCAGATGTTTTGAGATCAGTGCAGTTTGGCAGCCAAATAATGTATTTAATTTTTCTACACATGAAAACACATACATGGTGGGACTAAAGGGTACGACTCCACCTCCAGGGGGCAGCGACAGCCTGGGTGATCCACTCTTCTTCAAATCATCCACTGCTGACTTTATTACATCAGTCCAACTTTAAAAACACAGATGAATTAAGTTATGGTTCATCTTTTGATTTATATCAATACAATTAATCCAGGGATTCTCTCTGACACTCACATTTTCATTTCTCCAACAGACTGAGCCACTAACTCATAGATCTGAGCGCCGCTGTCCCAGGTAAATATCACATAAAAAGCCTTTCGATCTGACAAAGAGAAAAAAGAGAGCAACTGAAAGTTTTTGTGACACTGATCTCACAACAGACGTGACTTGTATTTTCTTTTAATCAAGCTACTGTAACGTTATAAATAGCTAACCTGTTGCCACATCACGGAGGAAGACCGAGTCCAGCTTAATGATGGGGCTCAGCATCTGCTTGCCCTCCTGAGCGGCAATAGTACTCTTGCTCTGGCATTTGAGGACCATCTTGTCATCCTGCTTCTGAAGGAGCACTAGCATGTCTCCAAGCAGCACACACTGCACCTCTGAGCGACAGGGAGCAAGTCAATTAGATGATTTAATTGTGTTATTCAACACTTTTCCCCCCAAAGTTTAGTCAATAGATATGTAAATGTTCTAGAAATAGCAAAATATAAACAACACCCATGGCCTTTGTTTTAGTATTGTGATTCTTAAGGTTTGCATGATTTATGTGAACTTATATTAATGGGGAAGTAATTATCAGCCAGCTGCAGTACAGCTGGGTTTACTGTTACAGAAATAACAATATTCAAATATAAAAATGGGAAATGAAATAAGCAAATCTGCACCACCTTACACTAAAATAAATCCCTGTTTTAAAGTTGTGTTTTTTTTTTAGAAACAGAAATAAATGCTACATTTTGAATACATTTAGCTAAATTAATTTACTGTTAACTATTAAGGATAGGTTACGCATATTTCTTAAACTGGAAAATGTCGACCTGCTCATGTTTTGTTTATTTAACCGGGTTCTCCTGGAGGTTTTTCCTTACTATTGAAAGGGAGGGGTTTATTTCCCTTTCCACTGACGTCCACATACATGCACAGGATGGGGGATTAAATCTAAGACAAGATTCAATGCCATCTGTTGGTTTCCTTAGATAGGCTGATAGGCTATTCATTTTTATGAATTGGCTTATATGAACACAGTTATTATAAATTGGAATAAAGTGGATTTGTTAAAATTGGATCACAATGAATTGGCTTGAAGTGAATATGTCTGTGAAGTTCCATGAGATGACTTTCTTGTGAATTGGCACTTTACAAATAAAGCTGAATTGAACTGAATTTACCAATAGCTTTCTCCTTGGTGACTTTCCAGATTAGTGGACCTTCATAAAGCATCTTTTTCTGTGTCAAATCAATGTTCTGGAAAAGAGGGAATGAGAATAATAAGAAAATAATACAAGAAAAAAACAACAACTAAAAAAAACAAAACAAATAAAACAGTGTGTGCTAAACAAATTTGCTGAAAGTGAATTTTACCTTGTATTCTGTGTAAAGATCATTACTGGGTTTAAGTCCTGATGTGTCCAGTTTACGCTGGTACTCCTTTAAAGTCTGGAAGCAGGGTAAGAGATTGGAGGGTCAGCCTGCTCTTTGACAGCTCTGCACTGAAGCAGCAATATTGTAACAAACAGAGATCCTCAGGGGTTTAAGAGTGAAGGCACTAGACTCCAGCTGGTGCCCAATTGCTACATAACAGTTTGTTGAGCAGTGGTCAGTATGATTCTTACCAACAGGTTCTCCATCACTTTGACCTCCTCATTGACATGGTTGAGGATCTTTCTGCAGCACTCAGCACTCTGCTGGATGCTCTCCTTCTCTGATAGGTCCTCTGTGGAGAGACAAAAAAACAAAGGGTTGAGGAAAACACAGCTTTCACAGCAGGGCTCAAACAAGAGACATAAAGCAACATGCACCTCCTTTTCTCTGCCCACACTTACTGCTTCATTAAAAAACTAAGTATAAAGAAAATATTCTGCTTCTTCTCCTTTTTATTCATCTAAGGATAAAATTTAATTTCATGTCTCAGTCAGCATTAATACCCAAGATAATATCTATGAATGTGTTATACCACAGAGTTTCTCAGGAGCCCTACTTGAAATGATTGTAGATTTTATATGACTGTTTCCATTAATGTAGTATTTACGTAGCCTTGCTTGCTAATTATACAATGTGTCAACTCATTTCATCCAAACAATATTTGCCCTTTGGGTAAAAAACAGTAAAAAAAAACAAACAAAAAAAAACCTTGTCATTATATAGATTACATTAGCATTAATGATTAGCAGCATTAATAGTCATGGCATATTGTTGGAGACATACTGACAAAAAGCAAGCAGAAAAAAAAACATGAAATATACACACCAGTGTTTTTTGCAATGTTCTCCAGCAGGAGTGGATACTTTGTAAGCCTCTGCATTTCTATTGGAATAATGTCCTTGAGTTGCAGTCTGCGGCATTGAGGTTTACTCTCTGCCTCCTGGGATTGACACACATACAGAGAGAGAGAAAGACTTAGAATGATATGATGACACTTTTGTGACTTCTTGCATCTATGAGAGCATCCATCTATGATGATCTGTTGAACCTGCTCAAATGTACTTTTGAGTTTATTTCTGAGGGTGCGAGTCATACCAGTATAAAAGAGTTGAAGCGTGGCTCCTTCTTCTGCCTGCTCTTGATCTGGTCCAGAGCCCATGACTGGTGACTGCAGAACCGGGCTGTCAATTTCTGGAACCACTCTCCCTCTGTGCCACCAAACTGAAACACACACAGAGACAGAGTCATACAGCGTGTTACTCAAATGAAATAAGTAAGAAAAAGAGAAATTACAAAAGAGCTCATAGAAATGGAGTTTAAAGACAAATTGTGACCTTTATAGATGGTTCTCAGCTTTTATCAGACCCACAAAATCCCAACTTGAAACAATTTTTGTTGAATAACCAATATGTGAGGCCCTTGCTACACTAGGCTGTGTAAGTGCTTAAACCCATGAATATTTAGCCAATACCCGGTATCGGCCACACTAGCCCATCGTTTAAGGTCCCCCTCCCCGGATATTTTTTTCACAAGGGTAAGAGTGCCGTCTAATTCTTTAATCTCCGGTCCTTGGATTAGTGTGTAGTCATTAGTCGTTTTAAGAACTGATTTTGGTAAGGAAGTGACATCAGAAAGAATGTGCTACAGCCAACTTAATAACAACCGGTGACCACTCAGAGAGAGGTAAACAATAAGAAGATGGAGGCGAATCATGCAGACATGACTTTGCTGCTCCTTATTTTACATGTGGAGGCGCTTGTAAAGATCACACAATAATACTTAAAGAGAAGACAACACATCTGCCCTTTTTTTCACTCATGCCTACTAGGGCAGGGTTGCATGTGTGGACAGGTATAAGGTTAGGTGGGATATACCCTGTACAACCTTATCCGTGTTATTGTAGAAGTTGCCTGAGACTGCGCATATCATTTGGACTGTTACTGAAAGAAACATATTAAGAAAAGAAAAATTCTGTTAATATGAAGAAAACAACACATCTCACTCTGTTGAGTAACGTGGTGCTGATGGATTTTACTATGAAGTTGTCATCCAAACGCAGTTTCTTCAGGCTCTCGTAGAAGATATCTAAAATTCAGAACCAGAGACAAAGATCTTCAGCAAATAGTGAGAATGTCTTCTTTACTTCCTCTGTTCCAGGATTACAACTAGCATTAAGCACAATAGATGTAGAAGATCAGATCAAAACCAGCTTTCACAAAATAATTAAGTTTGGTGATTTAATATTCTACCTGCAGTCCACTGAACTGATTACTTTTTTCAAAAATTTGAAATGATTACTTTTAACTATGCAAGTATGAGTTGCACACACTGTTACATAATTTAATAATGAACATATGAGCTATTTTCTATACCGTGTCGATTTAAAGTTCTATATTAATACATCTAACTGTGCAAGAAAAAAAAAACATTAACACAAAACTGCCCGTTTCCGCAGCACTTACAATGCATATCAATGATCTCATCCAGATTTGGAAAAATGGTCGCTAGTTCAGTGGCGGACAGGAGCTCCTCCCTCTCTAATGGCTTGGAGAAGACTGTTTGAAGGACACTTAGCATTCGCACATGGGCATGCTCTGTTGCAAATAACTCTGAGGGGAAAAAAGACAAGGTGCAGCCGTGAGCAACATCAAAGAGATCTCAATTGCAACTTAATTTTTTCAGTTTACTTTTCACATCTGACTTCATCTCACCATTTATGACTTCCTGCCGTTTGATTTCCTTCTTGCTTAGGCTGGACATAGCCTCAGATTGTGCCTGCTCCCTCCAGTTCGGTGGGTCCTGCTCAAACTCCAGAAGACGTGGATCAATCTCCTCCAGCTGTGGGGAGGGGCTGGTGGGGGAATGGCCTGGACCTTCAGGAATTATAACTGGTCCCTCAACACTAATGCATCAAAGAGAAATTAGTTTAGCTTGGTGCCCTCAACTTTAGCCATGTTTGACCCAGGCCGCTATGAAATTATGCAACACGCATTCTTGTTGAACAAGTGAATGTTTTGGCTGTGGAACAACAGTAGCCGTAAACATTTGGGAGTTTTTCAAAATGAGCGTAAAGGATATTTTACGATCAAAAGCTAAACCCAGGATCTTGCTGATAATGTTATCATCCAAAAAAGTAGAACTGGACATAAATAGGAGGCCATAGTTATACCATTTTGGAAAGTTCATGACTTGACCAACTACTGAACGTTCACAGGGCACAACGTACAAGTCACATATACATGAATTCTTTCTTACTAATGCATTTCATTAGTGTTTTCCCTACAATTGTTCAGATCTGGAGGGCCACCAGGTCAACAAGGACCACTGCCTCATTACAAAAAAAAGAAAAGAAAAGAAAAACAGAAAATCCTAATCAATCACATATATGAAGGTTCTTTGCAATACTTTTCTCATGCATTACCTCCTGCATGTTTGTGTCTCAAGTTGTTTTCAGCTAATTGCTTCAAATACGTTTAAATTAAAACTGACTTAATTTCTGCAGGTCTTTCCAAGCAGGGATGCAGTATTTCGAAAGAACATTTATAGTTACATTTGTTCCTGCCCTCTCCTCTACCAAACCATGTCTTTGTAAGTGATAGAGAGGAGTAGAGCAACAGGAAACGTATACTAAATTTCTAATGTTACTGTTAGGGTATAAATAAACAAACAAATCACTTTCCAACCAGTGTACAAAATGATAAAGACAACACAGTCACAAATATCTGAGTGGTTGATATACAGAGCACAGGGTTCTGAACTCTGCTGCTGATGGCAGGAATATTATTGCAGAACAAAAAAGGATTATGTGAGATATGAGTACAGATACTGCCTGCACACACACAGCAGGATACAGGATAAATGGTGTGATAGGAGGCACACTGCCAGGCCAAGGCTGTCAACTCAGGGGAAATACTGTTAATGAAATAAAATAAATTGTTGAATAAAGTTAAAGTCTGTTATCTTACTCTGGGTCCTTCACCATTCTTCCCATCCTGAGTACTGACGCACAGCTGACTGCGTCGTCAGGATTTAAATTCGACAAACACCTAATCTTTAATAAAGAGCTAGCATTTAATGTTTACCCCATGGTCAATACTGACCTAACTCCAAAATCATTCTCCTTAAGGAGCAAAATGTCTCAGTGGAAATGAAAGCGCTGTCTAGTTGTTTCTCTCTTCCTGGTGGTCACTGTACATTAACAACACAACCATCTGACTGTCAACTTTAAGTCAATAAAACAGCCAGCTTGATCTATTTGTTTCACAGGAGAACCTTTGAAAATACACACAAATACTACAGTAAGTTGAAGATGATTTATCTTCTTAATTATTCAGACTAAGAAAGGCTTTACTGGTCCTGTTTCATCTGTCTGTCCCTGCTGTGCACCTCTCCAGCAAGAGAGGTATTCAGACGAGCATGACCCATCTTACGGATGGAGGTGCTGGGGTGTGAGGGGGGCAGGTGGTGTTGTCAAGGCCGATGGAGGCTGGAGGTCCACGTCACTACGGGAGCGAGACTGTTTGGCCCGAGAAGAGCCACGGCGCCGAGAAGAGTGCCGATCCACGCGGGCGCTCTCGCTGCGCCCCACTTTCCTACTGAATGGAGGGAGGGTGGGAGAGGGTAGGGGAGGAGGAAGATGAGGATGACAGAAGATGGGGATAGAATAAAGATGGGAAAGGACAGGTGATGGGAAAAATGTTCCAGGGAGAATAGAGACGAAAAGAAAGAGGCAGAAGACATGCCAAAAACATTGAAAATGAAACAGAGGAAAATGACAGAATAGGGGTGAGTTGGATGCAGTCAATTATGATTAAATTGTATTAATTATCAGGGTGAAGAGAAATATGGAAGAGTTAAATTAAAACATTTACATGAAAAGAAAAGATGATGATAAATTGAGTAACAAGTAAATATGCATGACATACAACATGCATGTGTTATTTAGACAATGAAACATGAACATGTTTCACACTTTAGGAATGGTAGCATCTGAATGCCAATCTAAAAGTATGTAAAGTATCCATGCTTGCCTCTACACAATGCACTGTACAAAAACTTCCAGTTGTACAACTTTAATATCCTTCTGTCTAAATAGTTTTTCAGTTTCAGACAATGTGCATTCACATGCACTATCAATAATCCATCTGATCTCAACAATCAAGCCAAATTCTACATTGGCAGGTTTGAAATACTTAGCCATATTTATGTTGTATCAGTACAGGAGCACAAGGCTCCGTGTAAGGTGTGTATGCATGTGAGTGCTGTGCTCTCTGTGCCATATGTGATCAGAATAAGGTCTGAAGCATGTCCGTGACTCTGTCAAGGCGCTGACACCCACCTTGTCTTCCGTCTGCAAAAATACGGGACACCACACTGTTACACACTCCCCTTCATACAACTAGTGTTAGCCATAATAACAATCACAACATGCATATGCACACCCCAAAGAGATTTACTAATACTATGTTTAAACCACTGTCAGAGTTGCATGCCAGGTACAATGCCAAAGCCCCTGGAACAACATATAACCGCACATACTGAGGAGACAAGCAAGATGGAGGACGGGCCCTGACGTAGACACTTTGGAAAGCACATAAAATGAGCAGCTAAAATACAGACAAGCTAAATGTTTTGGTAACTTTTTACAATCAACTAAAAACAAAACAATTGCAATATTGGCCACTTTTTCCCATTTTAGAACTTTAGACAAATTTCAGACAAAATATCACTATTTTGACAAAATATACAAAACTCCTGACTACATATAAAGCTGCAGCATAGATGCAGAATTATCATAAATGTTATTCTAAAAGACAATACCACTTTACTGCCAACAGGTCCCTGAATCCAATGGAAAAAGAAGACCATTAGAATTGTGCAAAATGATGCCAACAAAACTGCAAGGAAGCTTGGTTGTACAAATAAAAAGAATCACACAAAAACACAAGAGAGACAGAATGGTAGTGGGAAGAGACCACGCGATCGGTTGTGAGGAAGAAAAAGAAGTGAGGGTATAAGGGAGAGGGAAGGCAAGGGGGACTGAGTTCACGTGGTGAGGCTCCTCCTCAAAATTGCAGGCTGTTAGGTCGCGAGCAACGGGCAGCATGACAAAAGCTTGCACACAGCAGGGACAGACTGCTGGGGGAGTTTTACCACGCTCCCTCAGCCGGCGCAGTTCAGACACATTTCGCTTCCCCACCCATTTCAACTGGTTATTTGTCTTTACAAAACCCATGTTTAGTTTCCAATTATATTCTGATACTATCTCGAATCCTGTAAATATTCATTTATTTAAGTCACTTGTCTTTGAGTCACTACACTGCAGTTCACACTCCTTAGATGATACTAATCTCCATCCTTCTTACCTGTCTTTCTCCACAAGCTCCTCAGTAGGGGTTTCATTGGATGAGATGGGCTCCCTGATAGTAAGCCCACCTCCCAACCCAACGGGAGACACATCCCCCCCATCTGAAGTCGGTGGCTCCAAGCGATTGCTTGAGAGTCCTAGGAGTACAAAAGTAAATTTAACATTTTTTATGTGAATCATTATGGCTAAACAGTAGTGTTCCACTGGTCCACAACAGTACCCCCTAAATTTGTACTTTTTGTTACTGTTTTTACTCAGGTTGAGTCACTCAATACTATTCTACTTCACATATCTAGCAGCATCGATTGTGCTTGATATTCATGATTTTGTTTTAGCTTATGAGATAGTACAGTAACTCACTTGGTCCATAACATTTTTTAACTGCGACACCTTCACAAATCTCAAAGAGCATCTGTACTTATGGACTTGTATTATTCATCAACAAGCAGTTTTACCATCAAAGTTTGAGGGTTCTGGGCTGATGGTGGTGCTGATGTTATTGCCGGATCCGTCAGTGACCTCTAACCCAGGCAGAGCGGCCGACCCTCCACTGGAACCAGACTTTCTGCTGATGGGGGCAGGGATTGCAGGGTCGGTCAAGGAGCCTCTGCCAGGTGCAAGACCTTTACGATCCAGAGCCACTTTATCTTTATCCACTGAGAAGGAGAAGGATAATGACAATTTTAACATGACTGAAAGACAAATAACACAGCTGTCCAATAACATGACCCAAAAGCACCTCATTCAGTTTTAGAAAAAAGAAAAAGAAAAGAAGAAGAAGACAGAGACTGTGAGGGACAGACAATTTAGTGAGTATGATGCAATCGGGTTCGCTGCAGTAGATGAGAGGGTTAGTTTGATACAAGGGAACATGGAAAATCCTTCAAGTGAGCATCCTCTGGACACCACAACTAATTATTCACAGATATTCCTGGAAACACAAACTCAGCTGCCCCACCCACATCCTCTCCCATATTGATTTGGTACATGCAGACATGCTTATGGTTTGATTAGTAGGGATGTGATCATTCTACAGATGAAAAGGGTGATGGACTCTAAACAAAGAGTACCTTCAGTCTCCGGTTTTACTTTGACCTCAGCTGTAACAGGAAAGAAGGGCAGGAAAACATGTTCTCAAAGGTATCAATATTTCAAGATATTATGAATTGCATTGACACTAACTCACAGCAATTTCATAAACCATACAGGTTTATTTAGACACAAGAAAAAAATTGTAGAACTGTGGAGACAAAAATGTAATTTTTTTTTCACATACTGTTGCCTCCAATCCAGTTTGGAATGCCAGGGAACACCCCTCTGGGCCTGCCCTTTGTAGGTTCTTTACACTAAAAAGATGAACACAGTCATGGAGTAAGACAGAAACCAAATTTGAAGTCAGATCTAATGCACAGACATTTAATCAAAACAGTGCATTCAGTGCAGAATAGCTTATTCATTGGTTTATTTTTATTCTTTAACAGGACAAAAATGCTATACTTCTGTAATGATGATGGTGCTTCTCCTTGAAGTAAAATACTACTTACTTTCTGTCTCCTGAAAAAGCCTCCTTTGGACTTCTTACTTTCAACTGCCCTGGCTTTAACCCCAAGATGCTTCATGTAGACAGCTACTGCGGAAAAGATGGATTGGCTAGGAGAAAAGTTAGAAACATCAATTAATATAAATAGATGCATTCATATATTTTCATTAAAGGGTGAATACACTTTAAAATAATAATTCAATGCACATGCATAGTCTTTGTTGTAATGCTACACAAGGAAAAACAAGGCATAGGTAAATGAGTGAAGAATATAATGAAAAAGAAATTATAGCTGGATCCAGAAAAAAAGGAGAGGGAGGTTACTGGAAGGGGGGGCACGCATGACACTGCGTGGAGATAAGAGATTGTGAAAAGGAGTCGTCTCTGGCATGTGCGTAAAACCACGGTGCCTCGTATTAAAAGACACCACAGTTTAGACGGTATGCTGTCTGAAGCAGAACGACAGAGACAACTTGAACTGCAGAGGATTCAAGAATCTTGAAAGAAAAGTGATCGAGAATAGTGAAAAAAGTGTACATGACCGGAGTGAATAATTTAGTAAAATTTTATCGGAAAAAAATTAAGAACAGTGAATGTAGAACATGCCCTGCAATTTCAGAGAATGTCTATGCAAAAGCAGTTTTTCAACAAAGATTTATATACTCTATATATAAATAAGACAACTCTGGCAGACAATTCAATGTGCATTTGGGGCAACTGAACCAGTGTGCAAAAATTTTGTCTGACCACACCCAGACTGAGCATGCTTATATCAAACCGTATACACATGAATGAGCATGGTCTCAAAAACAATGGAAATATTTAAAATCTCAATTTAAAAAGAAGAAAAAGTAACTAACCATTTTTCCTCGTCTGAGACGATTGTAGGTCTGAAAGAAAAGACAAACAGGTGTCAGTGATGTTTCTGCTCAAGATGAGAAAAGGTAGGGCTGTAACAGATGATGCAAAGTCAAGCTCACCTTTTCTTTTTAAGTAGCATTTTTCCTTTCTCTTGCTCGACCGATAACTAACTCTGTTTTTGGCCGGTGGAATCTAAAATGACTAAGCTTCTCTTGATCCAATTTAACACTGACTATTGTGTTGTTGTGTTCAGAACTAAAGCTATTGATCATATTCTAAGATTTAAAAAAGAATGGAGGAAAAAAAGAAGCAAAATCAAAAGTATCAAAAGCTGCACATCTGCATGCTTTTGTAAATCTCAAATATAACTAAATCTCAAACACATTCAAATATTTGCAAATAAGTAAAACTACTGTCTTCAGAGTCTAAATCAATCTGCCGGGGTTTTCTGTCTTGTAAAAGGTCTGCAACGCGAATCCAAAGTGAGCAAAACTCCAGCAAAGCGGAAACATCTATTTAACCATGTTTTTGTCTGATGCAACATGCAGGCAAGACTGTGGAAACTTGACACTTGTGTTTTGAGATGAACATAAAGGATGGGAGTGGTTTTCCCGGGATTTCCCTGCATAATCCAATCAAATGGTCTGGTCGCACTGTATGCATCACCAGAAAGACCAATGAGCAAGAAATGGGGCGAGGTCACTGTGTTGTGGTCAAGTGAGAGGGGAGATGTGCGTGTGTGTGAGGGGGTGATCGGGTACAAGAGTGTGGGAGAGTGAGAGGGATAGAGAGATGATTGTCAAGAGGATTGAATGGAGTGAGGCTGAAAGAATCATTTGTGTGAAGGATAGAAATCCAACTGTGTGATAGCGGCTTAGTGAGTTGAAGGCTGAATTATAATGCCTTTGACGGATACATTTTTGTGTGTCCTCTCCACTGTCATTATGGTTATATCCACAGGATGAAAGCAGCTTACACAGAAGACATCTTCTTTCATTTCTGTTGTCTACTTTTTTTTTTCTTTCCAACAAAATTAAGTTAGACAGCCTTCTACCCTCTCCCTGGCCTCCTTTCCTTCTCTGTCTGACTTCTTTTCATAGAGGATGAAACATTGTAGTTGGCTACAGGGTCAAGGATAGATTTACTTTCTCCAGATCTCATGTTTTCTTTCTCTAACTGTGCCCAGGGAAGAAGTTTTCCTTCACAGATAACCCTCTGGCCCTTCAGCTCCTGTCTCTCTCTTGCTGTATTACCCCCTCCACCTTCACACTTCCCCCTCCCAAGTTGGCAAAATGCCAACAGAGCGCCTTCCTGCCAGCGTGGCACTGCTGACTCCATCTTTCCCACTATCCTCCTCATTTCTTTATAGTCTGTTATGTTTTGTTTAAGTCACATTTCTCTCTTGAGCTCTCTAAATCCAGTATGTCTGTGGATCTTCCTCTACACTTAATCTTTATCTAGAAATGTACAAAACTGACGTTGGCTATAAATAGTTTTAAATACAGTGTGGAAACAACCACGAAGATAGAGGGGAAATAAATAACTCCCTTGCTGTCCAATCACTAGTTTAACAAATCATTTAATATACCAAAAACAACACTATGATTTTGTACTCATAACTCAAGTGAAAACTCCATACTTTATGCCAAAAGTAATTCTCGATAAGTAAAAAGAATACACTCACTGCGTCTCAGACATCTTCTCCAGCAGGTTTTCGGCCACACACTTCTCCTTCATCTCCATTGGGATGCGATCAGTGGGATGGTGATTCTCAACATCAACCAGTTCAGCCTCATTGGGAGTCATACCCATCATTCTCTTTTGCCTGTGTGACCCAAAGCAGGAGGTTGGAACGTTAGTCAAAAATTATATACATCGAGCTACTCAGTGAATGGCAAAGGATTACAAGCCATGAATTTTCCCAAGGTTCTCAATGTTGTATTTGTTTTTTTTTCCAATTGTTTACATGGACCTGATGTGATAGTTTGAGTTTGCAAATCTCAGATTAGTGTGTTCATAGTGGCTCTAAAGTAAAAGGCATTATAAAAAATAAATGCTACTAAAGAAGAAAGCATGATTACAAAATTATTTTCTGGTGCTACTGTTGGTGTTCATCACAAGAAAAGGAACAAAAGCCATTTTCAGACATGTCATATAAAATCATTAAAGAATCTATCCTCTATAACAATCTCCCATTTATGTTAATGTTTCTCACACCTTCATGCATGAAAAAACAACAGTTCAGAAAGCAGCATTGCGCAAATCATATTTTAGATATATCATTTTATGGAAACATATGTTAGTGTATGAACATATGCACATGAACACATATGTGTTTCTGTAATTTTTCTTCTCTTCTGTTCATTGTTTTTTTTTATGTAAAGCACTTTGTGTTGCATTCTATGTATGAGAAAGAGTTTTATAAATAAAGTTTTATTGATTGATATTTGAAAGTCAAGTGAAATTTGACAGTTGCCATAGCAGTTCATTTTAACTTTTGAGCTAATAGGTTGTGGTTGTCTGGAATGCAGCAGTGGTGGGCGGAATCAGCTAAAAATACAGCAGTTCTATTTGTTTATGCTTAATAACCAGTTTGTTTTTTTAAAAGGTCTGCCGTCTTAAGTGCAACAGATTGGTTACACAATTAATAGGACAATGGTAAAGAGCATAGTTGTCATCAGCTCATGAAAAATAATGCATTTAATCCCTCCTAAGGACATCATCTCCACTGTAATCTCTGTGCTGTCTGCTCTATGCAAGAAGAAAGCTAAACTGACAGCAATTACAGAAGCATAGAGTTAAAAACATAATGTAAACTGTAACATGTGGGCATTTTTTTCAATGGATTCATTATTTCCGAAACTGCAAGTTCCTAATATCATGTTGCATTGAAATTTATTACAGTATAGGGATTTTTTCAACCTGTGCTGTATTTCCTTTCTTATCTATTGTAAAATTTTATTGGCACTGTGTAGTCAGATCTATACACCAAGAGTGCTGCAACCTATAACAAGGGAATCAATTACAAGTGTGTGTATTTCGAAGTGAGTGTCTCAGGTTATTCTCATAAGTGTTTTGAAAATGATCTTTACAGTACTTCTGCAGGAAAAGTTGTATTAAGTCAACAAGCTACATGCGATTAAGAGGCAGCTGCCATGAGAAGTATGGAGGACCATTTAAGAGCTGTAACCAATAACAAAACACAGATTTATAAAAGCAAACAGTGGTTTGTTTCATAAATGAATATGAATCTCCATCAGATTCAATATTTATTCCCAAAATATAAAAATAAACCACTCTTAATAATTCTTTGCGGATAAGATAGAAACAAAGATCAGTTCTGATAAGAACAGGTGCAACTTATTTTGTAAACATCAAATGAGATGATCCCTTGCGACAGACTGGCGACCTGTCCAGGGTGTACCCTACCTCTCGCTTGCTAATAGCTGGGATAGGCTCCAGCCCCCCGCGACCCTGAATTGGATAAAGCGGTATAGATAATGGATGGATGGATGGATGGATGGATGGATGGATGGAGATGATCCCCGCACAAATAACACGGGTACTGAAAGGGATGACTTAACTGGAACCAGAGGGAGCAGGATGTAAACAAGAAGGTCCATCTCTGTGGACCTAATTTAGTTGCCTAGATTTGCCTTTGACCTGGACAATTGAGAATTTGTACAGACTTATCTCAGTGGACTTTTTTTTTATATAACGCTGACAGACTTTCATAACAATCTAAGCCTGTCAGTGGCAAAACAATAAATTTTACTTTTCAACAGATGTCTGCCCCATTACACTACACTGCAGCTGTTAAGCAGCTGCCAGTTACAGCATTCTCATGTAGTAGCCACATCATTGCAAAGACCTACTT